>BMAO01021291.1:0-33827 GCA_019973975.1 Trichonephila clavata
GCGTTTTTATTTGCTTTAAAGACACAATTTTGGAGAAAACCAAAATTTTTTACAATTTTCCGGAGCGATGCCAGACTATCGGGCATTCCGGATTGTCGGATGCCGGACTAATGGACTTCTACTGTAGTACGAAACTAAAACTCTCAATACTATGGTTTAACTTCTGTAAATATATTAATATACATGTATTAATTATATATGCAGAAAAATAAAAATATTTTAAGCATGAATAAGCAGCTTATTTAATAAGTGTTTAAAGTATTTAATTATATTGCATGAAATGAATTACATAAAATGAACTTAAGGCTTTTATTTGAAACGAAGGAATAATACGGTGATTAATTTTATTTTATACAAAAAGATAGTTTATTTGATGCTAGTAGTTTTCAGCTATGAATGGGTTTGAACAAAATGACGTCATATTTGAATGTCTGAGGTGACTGAAGTACAAAGCGTAAATTCACTAATAATATGTAGCTAAAGAAAAATAATAAATAAAAATAATTTAAAACAAATATTTAATAAAAATTTATTCTCTAAAATTTGCAAGTATGATTCTGACAGAATGGACTTATCAATAATATATTACTAGAATAAAACTGCTACGTATAAACATTCTTCTAAACTAAAATAACACCAAACGTTTTGTGTATGATCTACTATGTTCCTTTAAATCTTTTAAATTATTAAAATTAGTGATTTATATCCTTTTAAATCACTAATATTAATATCCAAGTTCTCAAAGAGGAATTTTGTAATCAAAGAAAGAAAACAGGATGTCTAGTCACAGACATATTATTTGAATATTAAAAACAAATTAAAAAGTTTTTCTATCAACAAACAGAAAAGTATGATTTAATTTCATTTTCCATCTCCTTTTAGGTAATTTGTTTTTATTCTAACATCATATACCTTCACACCAAAACCCTCTTTTCATGGAGAGACTATGAGAAATGGAAAATTGATAAATGATAAAATGATCTGTACCATTCAACTAAACAGAACTTTTTATACATTTTTGCCGCCGCATCGTCTAGTCGTTTTTTGTAGCATAAATACGAGCTCAGCGTCGAATTATCAGACACAAAAGAGTTTTCATATTTTCTTGGCACAAAGTACAATAAATCATATCATCTTCGATACATCTTTCAACTTATTTTCTGTTATAAGTACAGTTTAGTAAGCGACAAACAGCATCTGTTTTCTTATTTTTTGTAACTTAGTCGTATTTATCTCTCCCCAGAAGAATTAAATTCTGATCTCTAAGACGTACTTTTCGTAACAAGGATCAGATTTATTGCGGAACAAATAAATATAATGAAATAAATAAAGATGTTACATGATTCATCATCTTAACTATCTTATTTTCTGGTCAAGATAAGTTGGTGTAAGAAATAAGTTTTTATTTGCAATTTTCTGTTATATAAGGGCAATATATTTTTCGCCAAGTGATATAAATAATATATAAAATCTGTAAATATTATATATATAATGTTATGAGATGAAGGACAAAACTCTTAAGATGCGCAACAAAAAATACTACCACGAAATCGAGTACTATTTGAAACCAACTACCTGTACTATTATAAACAGAGACATGCTAGATTCAGCCAATATAACTTAAGATAATCAATTTCAACCAACAAATACTTTTTTTTTAAATGTCCTTCATTTTTAGTAAAGATTGTAGATTTTCAACATTATGCAGTAATTAGATGAAATAAACTGATTTTTAAAATTTAAATTAATCAATCCATAAACCAAAGGTGGTAAATAGCAACCGGAGGCTACATGCAGCCTCCAAGACAAAAGTATGACTTGAACTGAGATTTATTTCCGCGCACGACCAAAGATTTGTCTCATATTTTCCTCTAGGACGGCCTCGTCAACACTCATACAAGAAAAATATTTTTATAACAAGTAAAAATAAAAAAAAATAAAAAAATATTAATGAAAAGTGTGATTAATAAGGTACTCTTGCTCATTAAACTGATTCTAAAATTAAATGTGTTTGTGTGTGTGTAGTGATAGATGATATGGAATTAGCGTAGTAAATAAGCTGAACAAAACTACCACTATTTTATTTAACTTATATTTATTGATTTTTATGGTGCAATTTATACCTTTTATACGATGTAAAATTAACCAGTGAATGCAATCATTTTAAAAAGGCGCGGCGCTCCGGTATCCTCTACTTCCAAAACAATTGACCCCCTTGCCATAAATTATTGTTTTATTCTTAATGTAACGCATGCATGAACTGACGGCATTTCATAACAACCAATTCCTAATATTCCATTGTAGTCTTAAATTGCTAGGACACTTAATAAGATTAGATGACAATCGAGTCACTAAAAGGTCTTTGCTAACCCTCTGGCACCCAAAAAATAGAAGGACCAAAATTTAAGCAACTGCCTGGAAAAAGACCTAAAAACTATTTAGATATAATAAAGCGTCGTTTATCCGAACGTTTATTATCCGGAGTGTCAAATATCCGGACCAAAGTTCGGATACGTTTTCGAAGGGTGCAGTGCTCAACAGTTGTTTCGCGTGAAGCAAAAGTAAAGGGAAAACCCAAGGTAAGGGATATTTGAGAAATTTCAGAGTTGCGTGATTTGGTAAACATCTGCTCGGAGTATTAGGTCAGTTTGCTTCCAAGTGAGGGGTGTATACGTGCTCTTTTGCTGAGTTTTGTTGATGTAGAAACCTGGATGACATGCTATGCAGAAGGCTGGATTTCAAATGCTAAATGACGAAGAGATTGTGATTTCCGTGCAAGAAGAATCCGACCCTGTCAACGATGAAACGGATGAAGACGAGTACAGCAACAACAACGAAAGTAGCAAGGGTGCATCAAATTCTGACGCGTTTTTTGCGTTAGACACAGCTATGGAATGGTACGAACAGTACTCAGAGTGCTGTCCTACTCAACTACTGCTGCTCAAGAGAATCAGAGACCTTGCAGCGAAAAATAAGTGATTATTTTCCACAATCAAGGTAAAATTGCGACATTTTGCACCTATTTTGCTTTTCCTTCAAGCTCGTTTTTCGCATGTGATGATTTTCTATATTCTTATAGTGTCCTATTTCATATACTGCATGGATCGAATTCGGTTTTCGGTTATCCGAACAATCGCGTATCCAAACGGTGTCCAATCCCAATTGATTCGGATAAACGACGTTCTACTGTAACACATTTAGAAACCTCAGCAAAGAAAAGAACGGCTTCGAATGGAATTCTGAAGAATGTCAGACCTCATTCGGAGTTATCGTGTAGGTGAAGAAGTCTGAGGTGGTATTGAAATTCAAATTCAGGGATTTCTGGACACAGAGTTCGTCCATGCTAGGATATAGCGACTAACTAACTCATGAAAAATTAATTAAAAATATTTCAGAACATATAAAATTAATTTTTTTCCAAATTTAAAAGTGATTCAAATAAGGATAAAAATACAAAATAAATCACCTTCTGATCTTCCTGCCGCGTAATCAGCGAAAATGGTCACGATGGCGTCCTTGTCACTGGTGTTCACTTGAAGGCAAGGCACTCCAATTAGGCAACTGCCATTTTCAACGCGGGTCCCCGGCTTTACGAAGGGGGGTGAGTAGGCCGTCACTACGCGGTATCGCGGACGGCCTCCTGTGGCAGGGGCCTTGCCAGGGCCCAACCCCTTCGTGGAGCCGCCCCAGAGGGGCCCTTAGCCAGACGACGGCGTCCATATGGACTCGGACCCTGTCACGTTGCCAAGGCGTTTCCAGCGACGTCGGGAGGTGTGGGGGCCCGACACCAAGTTCAAAATCTCGAACACAGGAGGCTCTAATCCTTCTCTGGCCACTGAGCTCTCCCGTTCTAACTGTCTGCGGATGACACTGAAAATAAATACAAATGACACTGTATAATCAATTTCTGGTATCAAGAAAATTTGAAGAAATATAATTTGGTGATCGTTTTGTCGAAATGTTTTACTTAATTGTTTACTAATTCAGCAATTTTTTTGGAATAATTTGTAGATATACTTAGGACTGTAGTTTATTTGATCTTTAACTTCTAGATCTTTTCTATATTAAAAATGCATTATGAATTTCCAGTTAATGCTTAATAATTTCAATGGTAAATCTAGTTATAAAAAATGCTTGAACGTAAGTAAGGATAAGAAATATTGCATAATTGGCGAGTTTTTCCTTTGTAATTTGGCTTAGAATTTTTCAATATGCAGACTTTTGTTATTATTTCAATATATTTGGTGTTTACCATATACAATGAAATACGTTTACCGCATAAAATCTGAAGCCGAAATATCGGTTTACACGAAGTAATACAACGGTCTCGACAAAGTACTACTTATTTTCATGCATTTTTTCCTCTTAACATGAAAAAATTTCCCTTCTGGGAATGAACAATATTCGGAAAACACCAGCTGCACAGCCGAGATTCATGAGGGGTGTGAAATGAAAGGGAGGTGGTTTAATATGTTTCATCAAAATGAGTCTAACTTGATTTTGAAATACCCTCTGAATCAATTTTGTTTATATGAGCTACTTTCCCTCTCCATCCCTACGAATGCCACAAAAAAGCATTTAATCTCACATCTGTTATCATTGGAATTCGGTGAAGAGTACATCACAGTGGGTGTAAAAACTAGTGTGTTTGGTACGCGTTTTTTTTTCTATTTTAGAAGAATTTTCTTACGAGCACAATAGCAAAGAGCGTAAAATAAAGGCGGAGCTTCTTAAGGCTGGTGATCAAAAACAGAACTTGGAAATTTTGCCTTAAATTTCATTAATTTCTTGTGAATGTTTTTGTTTAATTGATTTTTATTTTATGCATGCATATATACGTATCTATGTAAATAAAATTTACTCGAATAAACATATTTCTGAATATATGTTTTATTTACTTATTTTGAAATATCCTATAACACGAAAAAATATTTCAGTCCCCTCAGTTTCGTGTTAAACGATTTTCACTGTACATGTTATCCTCAATTCTGTTCTCTGCTTATACGTTGGAATATCTACTCTTAAATACACATATCACCTGTATAAATCATGCACTGATTAAGATTAAGAGTAGAAAGTTTCATTTAAATAAAAATTAAAGTAGTAATTGTACTTTAATTTTATTTTTTAGAACTACTACTTTTTCTCAAGAAATTTTTTAAAATGTCAAAAACATTTTCTCTTAATCACGTCAAGATACACTTTTTTATTATTAAACATTTTAAGAAATAATTTAATCTAAAATTTTAAAGATGAAATCAGTAACACGAAAACACCATTTCCTACTGACAGTTAAAATAAAACACATCGACCTTCTCTTCAACTACACAGTGAAGCTAAAAACAAAAGTTAATCCTGAAAGAAAAAGTTAACCTAGGAAAAAAAAAAACTTCTAATCCTCTGACAACATAATTAAAGCTTATGCTTAAATTAGCTCCCTCAAGATTATTTCCAAGGATCTTACGTGTGAAGAGCTTCAGTAAGTCTTCTTCTGTGCTCCGAAGCGTTGTTCCAACAGCTAATATTTGATTCATTTCCTTTTCCAACCAATCGTAAATTCCCATCCAAATACTTTACACTCTCTGCCACTACATCCATTGCTGATCGTACGCTATGCCTGTGAAAATTTATTCACAAAATAAATCTATTATGCATCTATGATTAATACACAATAATAATTGCATTGGAAGTTATTAGAAATAAAAATTTAGAAATAAATTACTGTTAGAATTATTTGTATTTTGCTATACTTAAGGCTTCCGACTACCCTGAAATTGTGAATTTTGCCAAAAATTGACAAACTTTTTTATGATTTTATTTTATAGACCATCTTATTAGCTTTATAAAAATACCAAGTCCCCTCTCTCACTAGAACAAAAGCTACAAGTGTTTTAGTAAAAGCAGATACACTACTTTAAGTAAGATTCATACATTATATAAACGCGTTTCACTCGAAATGTGTTTTTCGAAAATGCTCAAACGGGGCTGGCGATTGATAAAAAAGTTTTGAAAATATTTAACTGAAATTTTTTTGTGTGCGATCTGTATAATATAGAAGGGTTTTAATCTTCAGATTTATCAATCACTGTTTCATTACAAAATTTACAGTCCCTTATCTGAATATAATCACTGTTATTTTAAGCAATTTCATATAATAAGTAAGATAAAGTGCTCTAGTTTTAGTAAAAAAATTAAATATCTCTTATCCTGAAGGTCATTTGAAAAATGAATAACATAGCAACACATCAGAATTGAAAAATTGAAAATTTGTTAATAAACTTTAGGTATAGAACGGGCCCGTTTATGTTATTTTTTGTAAATGTTTACCCATTTTTTCCCATTTTAGTAATAATAAATTTTTTTATCTTCTTAATTTTAGCATATTTTTCTTAAAATGTACTAAACAAATCTAAAACCCACAAAAAAAAATCCCTTTATCTCCATTTTTTTTTTTTTTTTAAAAAAGGTGTCGCAAGTAGTTGGATACCTTAAGTAAAATGAAATTAAATACTTTTTCTGTCTTCTTAATTTTTGAAACAAGTATTTCATTGACTTTTGATGCGTTTTTTAAAAATTGTTATAGGGTCATATGCTATTTTATAAAAGTATTTTTTCCTTATATTGTAAATTATACCTAATATAAATCTTGTTTTAAAATTTAATCACTTACAAATTTTAAGTACAGCTATGGTTTTTTAATTATCACCTGTGTTTTTTTTAACTAATGATCTATTTATAACACAATCTTTTTTTTAATTCAATTTTTAAAATGCTTATTTTCGTTGAGAATTTCTCGAAATTTTATATCGTTTACTAAATTATTTCATTATTTAAAAGGCCAAACGTATCACTATTCTTTACTTTAAAGTGACTTTTTAGTATTTTTTGTCAAATATAAAAATGCCAACGGGAATAGTTTGGGGATTGTTTCTTAATTATCATTATGTTGGCAAGAAAAATTCCCTGAAAGCAAACGAAACGTTATTAAAAAAACATCAAAAATTGTAGCCGGCTTTTTTAATACTGACTGTTCATACAGCAAAAGTGTTCTCTAGTGACCAGTCGAGGTGACTTATGCCTTCACAAAAGTCACGCGCTCAACTAGTTCACTTACAATTAAAATTCGTCCATTCCTTTACTTTCATTAAATTACATGCATTATTCTTGTGTAAAGTAAAAAAATAAATGTTATTCTAAAAAGGTAATTTTTATTGAACTCAACACGTCCCATGTATGCTTTAAGCAAATACATTGCACACTATTACTTGATTTTGATTCATAATATTAAGTGCTTAATTAATTTATCTATGAATGTTATTAAAATATAGATTATAATAAGAGTAACAGTTGATAATTACATAAGATAGTTTCATATTTCGAAGGATTTTCTTTCAAGAAAATATTATAAAGCTGAAAAATGCACTTAAAAATAAATCGGTACTTATGAATTATACCGTCAGCCAATTTCACCAAGTCAAAAGACGTTGCCAAGTGCTGTCATTGTTTGAACAAAAAACATTATTTTTTTTGTTCACCCATTAGAACAGTTTTCCACTATTTGTAACGAGTCTACCAGCGAACCTTCAACTGATCCCCTAGTGAGAAATTTATTCTTTTTAACTGGATGTTCTATTGAAAACTTTCTCTCGAAGAAGAAGACGTTATTTATGCAAACGAGGGGTTCTATTTAAACGTTGCCATTTAGGTTCGCGATGTTAGTCGACGAATAGTCGCTGGATAGTAGATTATTGATAATTGGAGAATAAGTGATAAAATTGTGCTTAAGATTTACTGCCGGAGGTAGTACAATTAAGTAAGAGATTTACGGGGAATTATAGCGTAGAAGTCCAGAGTGCTCCAAGAGTAAGTGGAGTAAATTATATGTTAAGTAGCCTTACGCCGCGTGATTGCTCTTCTAATTAGTTACTTATTGCATTTTTATCTTTAGTTGTGTGGTTTAAGTCAAAGAGATAATAAATTTAAATTTAAAACTTGTTATGGCTGATATTTACTTGGGACCTCAAACACAAACAACCGCTGGTCGGTTGTCACATACTGACATATTAGCTCATCTGGCAACGTCTGACGAATTGATTGTCTGTATAATATGTAAGTGTACTGATAATTCATACAATAAACACCTCCATAGCTTACTTATTAGTCAATTGATGCTTCAGTCTGAGACCTAAAATTCCTACTGGATAGTTTCCAGATTCAGGATTGAAAGTGGCTTTTTCAAGAAGTATCCATATCCAATCTTGCTCGAGCATTTTGAGCTTTCTAGCTTCATGGAACACTTGTCGAGTCCTCTTCCCACCCGAACAGCATAGCACCAGGACACGGTGTTTGGAAGTATGGCAGGAGCTCAGAATGCTCAGTAATTTTGACCTGGAATGTGAAAATTGTTATTTCTGTGATATTATTTGTTTTGAATGAAAAAAGAAATTTTTATATAAAATTGTACACACATTCATATTAAAAGCATTATTTAATGTTTTATTTGCTAACAAGGAATGATCGATTAGTAACTGGGTAAAAATGTGTACGGAATACTTTTATTTAATTTATCGAAATTTGTAAGTAAATGGAAGTCGTATTTCTTTGTTATATTTTTAATGACACGCTCATTTCAAAAGATTCTGCTAAAATTGGTTTCTTTTTAAAACTGCGATAAAAGTAAAAAATAATGTAAAAGAAAATAAATAAATAAAAAGTGTGCAACATTTCAAAACATTAAAGACTTACCATCTTCAAAGTTTAGATCTTTGATTTACAGAGGTATTTATACTTTCATTCTAAAAATAAATGTGCACTAAGCCTTTATCAGGACATGTGAAGTATACTTCTCACCAACATTAATTTTAACAGCCGATGAAAGCTACTTTCCCACCTATGATATAAAGAGATAATGAGAGGTGTTGATCACTGTGATCATCTTCTAGAAAAATAGGAAATTGGATGTTTCTGAAAAATGGTGTCATCGCGAATTACATACTTCCAAATTGATCTAACAATTGTCAATGCTTTTATTCTGTGGAAAGTAAGTAGAAGATATTCGAGACCCAAGACCAATTAAAGTTTCGACTTCGCTTAGAACGACAACTGATTTCTCTATTTTCAAATCGTAAATGTTAAGGACGACCTGAAAGTATTCTGAGCAACAAGTAAGTAACTGTTCAAGATGATAAACAATTGACTGAAATTGGTGATCATATGACAACTTTACAAAAACATGTAAACGATGCCGTTTGGGCTCTACTAAAGCACATGAGAAAAGGACAAGATGCGTTCAAGAACAATTGCTCACTATGTGCTACTCCCTGTTTTTTTGAACTTTTAAGGAAAGTACTGTATAATTTCTTAAACTTTTGAATACAAAATGCATCTAATTTATAATTTCTCTTGTATATTTTAGTATTTGAAAATTATGTTGTATAGATATTATGCAATGCAATATAAAAATAAATGCGAAAAACATAGGGTATTCTACTTTTAAATACCTCCCAGGGAGCGGTGGGAAGCACATACTTTCCACAAAAAAATGGTCTTCAAAATTAAATTTATTTTAGGGTAAAAGCTAAACCAATTTCTCTTTAAAAATCAATCTCAATTCGAAGGATTTTAACATAACAATACTAAAAAAATGGCCCTATAAAGGGTTAAAGTCAAGATTTTAATTTGACATTGTAACAACCACAGAAATAAAATTTAGTTCAACCTAATCACATGAATAAATTTATTCGGACTTTCCCAGCATTTGCATTCTAAATTTGACAACATGATATCAACCTATTTAAAGTGATCAGTGGTTTAAATATCTACTAAAGCATCAAAAGGACACAAACTAATCCACGATGACATACGGAGGCTAAATAACGATATCCAATCCTGTGTGAGAGAGTAAATATTTATGATAATGAATTAAATTAGGTGGAATAATATTAAACTAATTCATGCATTCATTAATATGATAATAAGCTTAGTAATTTAGTGACACGATGTGAGAATATAAACTGGTTTATGTACTGCTTCATGATTTTTACTCTATTAATATTTCCTTTAATATTTCTAATCGTACAAAGTTTGGCAATTTGGGAAGAGAATTTATATATTTCTTAAAGGAATAAAGGGGATATTTTGTAGATAAATATAATAAATGCTAGATTTTAATAGTGCATATGCTTGTTATATGATATTTCTTGTATGTATAAGAAATCTTCAACTACATAAAATGTACGTGTATGTGTTTACGTACAGTATTATAAACTCATACATAGATTCCCAAAGTAGCTCCTACGGACCCTGGGAGTCCTTGTGACTGCTAAGGGGGTCTGTAGCAAATTAAAATTAATTTGGGGATGCCGAACAGTGGCGTAACGGAGAATATTAGGCTCTCCCCCCTTCAAAGTCAGGTTTTGGGCCCAAAGCTGGATCTTACAATGATTACAACTTGGTGTCAGTCAGATTTTGGGCCCCCTAGAATTCTGGCCCCACCCCGGCAATGCGGGAGTAGCGGGGGTGTATGTTACGCCACTGGTGCTGAACCGTTAGGAGGTCTGCGAAAGGTTTAATATAAAGTAAAATATATGTGACTTATTTCCATTATTATGAGTTAAAATAAATCGGTCGCGATTTTTACGAGTTAAAATGTTTTAGAGTAAAAATTAAAAACTTTAGGATGAAATATTATATATGGGTACATAAAATAAAAGTAATTATAAACTTTACATGGTGGAAGTCGGGCGGATTGAGGGTGGGCTATCTACGCATGCGAGTTTTAATAGGAACGGAATTTCGCCTCTACATGAAATAATGTCTTTTATTTGGAAATGTAAAAGAGTTGCGCTTGTAGTCAACATTTAAGTTTTTTTGTGCATAATCCCGAGATGTGAAGTGAAAGCAAAATTTTTTAATTAATTTTGAATAGAAAGCAGTATTACTCTTTAGATAGTTAAGAAAATAAAGAACATTATTTTCTTATTTTTAAATACAATTAATATTTTTTACACAAATATCTTAGCCAAAGTTATAACTCTGTTAAAGTTAATTTACGAAATTTTCAAATATGCATTGAAATATAGATATTTCACTTGCGGATTCATGGCCAAATTTTTGGTGTAAAATCGGGTCTACGGACATAATAAATTTGGAAACCATTGAACTAATATATGTATACTATTATAGATGCGCAAGTATGCTTAAGTAATTTTTCGTCATGAATGTAAGTCTATGTATATTATATACTATTATGCTATCAAATGCATGCCATGCATATCAATTTCATACATGTAAAACATCGATTAATTCAGTATTAGGAGAAAAAAGTATTTTCTTAAAGCACTATTCTGCATTAAGCTTGTAATTTATTTAAAGTATCTTAAATGATAATGAGATTAAAAAAAATGGTGCAATTTACACCATCCAGAAGAATACCTTTTAAGTAATAGCCGTAACAACTACATGTCCTCTGAATTACTATTCTTAAAAAGAAAATTCTTGTTCAGTAGTGCATGAATTATTTAATATCAAAAGTTATCCACCTTCTAATTTGTGGTAAAACAGATGACTTGGTCAAAGGAAGTTTTTCTTATAATGATTCGAAAATCTTAATTCTACTATTTTTGCAACATATCAAAATTTTTTTTTCTCGAGTAAAGGCTTTGTATTTTATTTTTTAAACATATAAGAATATCTCCTAGACCAGGGGTGGGCAGACTTTTCCAGAGTGCGGGCTACTTCTGATATTTTCAAAGAGTTGCGGTCCAATCAGTGTCAATGGTGCACACAAAGGCGGGGAAGAGGTCCACGGGTTCGGACCCTCCCTCTCATAACCATTTTCTTCTGATTCATTATAGTCCCATGTATATAGAATGTAAAATGTAATTAAGTATTTGATATTAGTAATTTTTTTATTTATTAATGTTAATTGTTTATTCAATAATTTATTTTTTGCTGTTTTTTGTTCCCAACAATCGAAAAAAATCAAAAAATTATATTTGGCTGCGTATTCGGGTATGATAAGAGAATGGTAGACCTTCAACCCTCGACAACCCTTCCCTTTAAAAATTATTGTGTACGCCACTGCCCAATGTGGTAGGTGTGATGAGGTAAGGGAAAGAGTTTATTATTATAACTTAATAATAAGTACGGAATATGTGCTTACCTGCAGAACTAAAATAAAAAAACAAAACTTTTAAAACTGCGTTTAAAGAAAATTGCGATACAAACTTCATAATAATAGCCCCAGATATAGTTTTATTAAACGATACATTTATTATGAAACACTTCAAAATACATTAAAGAAATAAAATATTTTTATCTAAAGTTAGTTTTTTCGTAGTTATAGTCAGTAGAAGGCTTAGTCTGCGTACTTTCAACCAATCTTGAATTTTCCGTATATAATTATTAACTGGTAAAATTTTTAGGCGGTCACCCCAAAATGTCTTGGCGGTTCACCGGTCAATCGCGATCGACGTAATGCCCACCCCGGTCCTAGACTATTCCGAATCTTTATTGTATGTTTTAAATTATAACTTAGAAATAATATAAATCTATCGAATTCTTTGGTATAAAGTTTGATAATGCAAATAAATTTATTTTTACAAAAGAAAAAAAAAAGAATTCATTAAAAAGTATTAACAAGCATTAGCCAGAATTTTATTAATTCTATAAAACGATGGCACTAGAAAATATTTTCAGAATAAATTACTACGCCTACACTATAATAAAAGCTGAGCTCTCTTTCTGTAAAAATTTTAATCTGCTCTGTACAAAGAAATCGTCGAAAGATAAAAAAATTCAATTACTGCATCTAGAACCATAGCAAAATATACATTTTAGTTCCACAGCAGCATTTAGTGAAGGAAAATTTTTTAAAATGTTCTATTATGAAATATTTTTAGTTCCATGATAAAAAAAATGAGAAACTCACAAGAAAAGGAGATTAATTATCTCATTATTTCTCATTCGTCTCAAAATCTATAATATGAAAAAGAATGAACATAATGTATTTCTTAAAAAAAGATTAGAGGAAATTTCTATAAGAATAAATTTTAAAGGATGAAAGAATATTAACGTTTCGTATAAATCATAGATTTCTTAAGGAAAAGGGAATTTTAAAATTAGTAAATAAAGTCTAACATGTTGAGCATAATTTTTTGTTCTCATCGATGAATAATTTTATGAAACCTTTTCTTTATTTTGAATAGCAGCATTCCATAATTTTATTCAATTTTACACATTTTTACTTTTTATAAATAAACCTTAATAGATTGGAAACATATTTTTCATTAAAAGAATGCTCTTTGAAATAATTCATATCAAACGCAAGAGATTTATACCTGGCTGAAGGGAGCTGGATCATTTTGAGCATAGTTGGTCCATTGGACAGTACCTGGAGTCTCCTGCTGACGGATTTCGAAAACAAGGACTCATCTAGAAGTAAGGTCACTTCATACCACTCTTGAGATGTTAAAAAATGGAATAAAGCATCCGCAAGGTCCTCTGGCGTTGGGTCTAGGCTTATCAGCCATTCATTCATTTCCTGAAATGAAAGAAATGATAAAATGATACTTAGTTCTAAATATATATCTTTCAAAAATAAAAAAAATACTTCGTAAAGATATTAGACAAATCATGCAAATTAAAAATAACTGTGACTTGGTGATTCTGCATTAATCACATCAAATTATTCAACAATTCTGAAGTCGGAATATAACTTTGAGGGAATATTCACAAATGAACCTTTCTCTCTAATTAAGTAAAAAAGATATCGTGCGTGTGTTGAATCTCACTTGTGGGGGAAATTTTGACAGCTTCAAATCGAAAATATGTTGAAAAATGGGATAAGATTTATAATAAATTAAATGGTCTGTGTTTGAGGTTCTTATAAAAATCAACATTGGGTAAATTGAAGCAATTAAAACACTCTTTGGAAATCTAGGTACTCAGATTATGTAATCAAGGTTATAAATCTTATTAATTGAATTTTAATTTTTCAAAGAAGAAATTATGAACAAACGATCTGTACGACTTAATGAATACAACAGTCAGAAATAAACGAGATTCTAAATTATTAATAAAAATAAATAGTAATCAAAGAAATATTAATTATTATCCATAAAAATATTCAGTTTTATGAGATAAATTTTTTTTAACATTTAAATTATAAAATCCATGAATTTTCTTTTAAATTTAATTTTTGTATTAAATGAAAAATTCGAACGCCTAAATCACACATACATACAAATGTGTTTAAATGAGATTAAAATTTATTTCCCTACAAAATTCTATAGAATATAATTTTTTATTTGGTGGAATTTAGAATCTTTAAATTTATTCAAGAGCTTAAAATTTCACTACAGTTTTTGTTTTATGAGTGTAGAAAAATAAAAATCTAAGTTGTTTTGGAGGTCTGCAAGCAAAAGCTTGATTTTTTCGCCTTCCTTTACTTTTAGTTTACTATTAGGGCTCCCTGTTTCTGACGTTTATAAAACTAAATGAGCTGTACGAATTGTATAAAAAGAGCTCATATTTTTAGAATATCATAGAACACTTTAAAATACATAGCGGAGAATAGATATTTGCTTTAATATAATAAAATCGCTTTGTTAGCATAATAAATACCATTTTCTATTATTGTTTAAATAAGGACAACAATCATAATTAAGACAGGTTCAGACATTTTTTCAATCAATAAAAAAAGCCTTTAATAAATATTTATCCTTTAATGAACAAAGAGATGAATTTATGAATCAAGGATAAAATAGAACTACCATCCAAGAAAGCCATTAAAAAATTCCATTGTTCATATTTTGAAGAAAATTCGGATATGGTATTGTATTTCACAGACAATGCAAGCTTTGACAACGACGCAGAATCAAAGGATGACAATACAGAAGCACGATATTGTTATTATTTTTCATTAAAAGGCACAATTCTTTCATCAAAACTCATTCTTAATCTTTTAAACATAAATTACCTTAAGCTAAAGAGCATGAATGATTTTCTCGGCTTTCTCTATTCACTGTTATTATAAATTTAGCTTGGCCAAATGCCAAAATGGGGTATATATACTTTTTTATTTTCATTTAATTTATCGAAGTTTTAGTGTTTATGAGAAAAAATGAGATTGTTCTCTATCTATATAATTCTGTTTACCTACTATTATTTTACTTTCCTCCTCATTTATTTCAGTTATAATAAAATTCATTTTTATCCATTAATTATTTTTACTTCTTGTAGTGTGTAGCCATTTTCAAATTCCTTCTTTGGAGTCCATTTATTTTGTATTGCCACTAAATTAAGGCTTATAGCATGAGTTATATCTGCTATAGCTCTAGAAAGACGTCAGTTTAAACTATACATTTTACTGTAAAGAAAAAAAAACCGCTTTGGATTATATTTATTAAGATAATTTTTTTACTTTTAAAAAAATAGTATATAATATCAACATTTCCTTATTTAATTAATTTTAATATGCATACTTTTCCCTTAATATTTATAGTATTTAACACATTTAATAATCTAAAACAAGAAAAAAAATTGTATTTCACATGAGATACTTTATTTAAAGTACATGATTAGGGATAAAAAGAATTCATGCTGGAAAATTAATTTTAAAATCTAGAAATAAAAAGTAAGATTAGTGTGAATTTCTTATTATAGTTAATTTAAACTTTGAAACTTTAATTTACCCTATTATTTTTTTCTTTCATACCCTGTAATTATGGTTGGGTTTCCCCAGCCATCAGCGGACAAGAGTTAGAAGAAAAACTAGCCATAGCCAAAACAACACAATTTATTTTCTATTCTCAACAACGACACAAATTCAACAACCCAAGTTAAGAAATGCTCCAATCGATAAATATGGGAGCAATAGCGAAGTAGACGAGGTAATTGGAGATACAATAATAAATCGGATCACTTACACTTAACATTTCCAGGCAATACACATTCTTTTATTTGAAGATAATTTCTAAAGTAAATTCTCTGAATCCAATTTAACAGCTAATTGACCAAATCGTCAATCTTAATATTAATCAAATAACCTACGAAGTGCTCTTGTCTAGCTTTACGTTATCTTACGTTAATTCTCCCGCTATCTTTTAGCTTCTAAGCTCTCTCTCTTTGTCGAACCCGAAAATTAATACTTAAATACACGACATTATTTACATATATCGAGTCTTCTTCTTCGGGAGGAAATTTTCAATTAAAAAAATATTTAAAGAAAAGTAATTCCCCAAGAGGATTGTTAGGAAAAACGTGGATAGACCCGTTATAACCCTTTTAAAGTAAACAAACAACCGTTCAACAAATGCTTTTGTAAAAAAACGATGCAAGAAAAGAGATAAATTATGTTAATAGCCTTAATTGACCTGTATTGCATTCATTTTACATTTATAGGGATTTATTCCCATATATTCTCATATTTAGTTCTCCACAATTGAAACATTGTTTAGAGAAAAATACTCTAATAACTGAAGAGTGTTCATTTGGAGATTGTTTGTGTCTAACAGTTGTGTTTTATCTTTTCAAAGAAGAAAAATAAAAGCAAATGTTATGTTGTTGCTAATCCTCCAGAGACTGACGAAGTCAGACAACAACCATTGAACCGTCCACTCTTAAAAAGTCGAGCACAAGAAGGGGATCCCTATAGATATCTTTCCAAGGGAGAGATTCATATAGCTCAGGATATACTCGGGAGAAGCCAGGTGATTTTGATAATTGGAACAGAGGGAGAAAATCTTTTTATTCTGTGAGAAAACGAGAGACACTTGCAGTGACACCTGGCAAGACGTGAGAATGAAGCATATAAACTCATTATCATGAAACTACAAATGTTGAATCAAAGTATGATATTCCAGTCTCTAAGACAGTTTATACGTACAATGTTATTAAGATCACTGGATTTTGAACAGTTATTTCTTATCAATTTGACTCTTTCGTACCCTTTTTAAATTACAAACACGAAAGGTGGCCGAATATTGTTAGTTATAATAAACAAAATGTATCTAGTTTACAAAACTAAATAAAACCATAAAATCAATACCTGTATTTTTAAATAACGTATTTGTGTGTTCTAATACTTTTCAGAAACGTTAATTTTTTAACATTAAAAGAAATCAGATGCCGTAATCAAGCCTACAAAAATATTTAGTGTTAAATTAAAAAAAATGTGTTTAATTTTTTTCTTTGCATTCTTATTTAATACTAATTAATACTACTCAATGAGGATAAGCAAATCCTTAAAAAGGCCAAGACTTAATGCTGGCATCACTTCTAAGGGCGGGTGAATTTTGAATGGTGAGGTTTTTAACAATAGGCTTCCACTTCTAAGGTATTTGAGTCTGAACTGCTTTTGAATAGTTTATTTTAGAGTGAATTTAGAGATTTCTGACCAAGGCACATGGTTTTTTTTTTTTTTGATAAACATTTTTTGAGTTTCAATTTTTCCGCTACCAAGTTTCAAGTCTGTAGGTCTGACAGTTCACAGACGGAAATATTTTTTATCCAAAACGTCCCCGTAACTCTTCGCAATTCTTTTTGGAAGTCGAATTCCACCCTCTGGTTTTAGCGGATCTCTACTCAACAAAAGAAACATGTTTGCCAGATTTCAACCCTGGAGAGGTCTAATAGTTCCGGAGATTTCGTTATGAGTAAGTGAGTCCCTTTTCATTGCTATTTTATTGCATGATTATGTGATATGTTTTTGAGCTGTTGAATAGATATGGCATTATTAGGTATTTGGGTACGCCACTTTATTTGACGATCACACACAAACTGGATTATATTTAGCGTTTCGACATCACATGAAGCAGGCAGCGACGGATGATATAACAAGAGACAAAAGCGGGCTGGTACTCACATTACGAAGACAAATAGAGATTTTCCAGAGTCATGGGTATTTATATGAAGCGGCAACACACAGGAAGTCTTGGAACCAGCGTGACTTCCGTGGACGGAGACTATGATTGGTGGAAAGATATTGTTCAATAGATTCTGATCTTACTTTAAACAAGCAAGCTGTTAACTTTCAAGGTATATGGTTACAATAATTCCTGTTCTATTATGCGGGCTATCTAGTTAATTATTTACGCGCGAGTCCTGAAAGCCAGGACCATTACAAATTAAAAAGTTGTTTGGATGAAAATAAAGGGAATTATTGCTAAAAAAAAAAGGAATTCTTACATTTTTTTCAAGATATAGATTTATTTTTGTAATTTTAATGAAGTAGGTTATCCGGAATGATTAATGCCAAAAGTCACTTCGGAGTGATTATGTAAGACGTCATACAAAAATTTGATATTGATTTGATTTGATTGCACCTCGTAGCTTAGAATTTTGATCAGACGATGAGAGAAAACTCCTGTTCGGGTTATGAGAGCGTTAGTATTACTTCCTCTCTTTAAACTCATATTACAAATTTTAATAAATATTATATTCATTGGGCACAAAACTTCATTACCTCCGACAGTCTTTAATCACATGCTATAAACTTGTAATCTACTGTATAGTATGGAATAAATATATTAATTCAGAATACTAAGTTGCCATTGATGAGACTAGATTTAATAAACTAATATATGAAGTTAATTCAAATTTTCGATGATGGCTTAAAATGCCTCATGATAACGATTTTCCGAAGATGCGAAAATACATTTTCTTCTCCATTGGAAAATGAAACATTTTTTTTCCAATTTATTTTTTTTAAAGCTTTACCTGGTGTGCACAGAATTTCTTATTTTAAACATAATTTAAAAATTTGAATTCCAAAGCAACTTATAAAAGTCAAATGTCTTTCAGTCACTTAAAATTTTATGTGGGAAAGTCCTTTTATTACTTACAGTTTTATGTGAGATTTTTCGTGAAGACACGAGAATGTGCTGTGACATTTTTGAAAATGTTCCTCTTATCGAGAAAAGTGAACACTTAAGAAGAAAATAATATTGAAAGTGAAAAATGAAGACATAAAGGTTGTATAGCCTTTGTCTCTGTGTACGCGAGATCTTCTAAAATTACCTTACTTCAATAATACCCTTTACAATTTTTACAGCATCGCCTCTTGTAGAGTTTTTATGGTGAAAGATTTCACATCCGTGTATGAGTGCGTTGTTAAATTATGCCATAAAACTGATATCCATATGGCACGTACATGAGTGAAGTGATTAACGTAACAAAATGTTAAAATCCAAGAACTAAAGGAAATAGAAGTAAATGCATTTCGCTCTCTCTCGGTAAATGTATCAGATTAGAAAAGAAAGTTGCACTTATATATACTATGTAATATTCTACTTAAATACTTTTCAGAAATAAGTTAAAACATTTTTACGTACTCTCTATCAGCATATTCAAAATTATAAGATTTTTAACAGAATTCGACAAAAAATAATTTTATCTGTTAACATATTTGCTCCTCTGAGTGTAAAAAGGTGTGATTACTGTATCGTTAAAATGAAGGTTTTTAAAGAAAGTAATGCTTTTAAAAGCTTAAGGTATCCGAACACGTTCGGAGTACTTTTTTAACAAAATAGCATACTAAAACAGTATAAATGCTCTTTTAGGACTCGTTACCAATAAATATTACTGTTAAACTATCAAAATTTAAAATAAATTACCTGAATTTTACAAAAATCACAATTATAAGTGAAATTTTAGCAATATTTTTGAAAAACTTGAAAGCAGTTAGAGAAAAAAGTAATGAGCATATATTAGTAAAAGTATTACTAAAACAAATTAGACGCATTTATCTAGAAAATGTACTAAAATTTTAATTTTTTATTAAAATTTGAAAATTTTAGAGCTTATGGAGTAAGCATTATTAGAAATGTTACATTTTTATGAGACCATTACTTAAATAACAAGCCATAACTCAAAAAGTATTCATACAATAAGAAATATTTTAGTACATTCTCTAGAAAATAACATAAATATCAGGTTCCAAAAGTTATATAGATTCGTAATATTTTGAGTTATCAGACTCGCCATGATAGATTTTGAGCAATTTGAATGCCCAATTCTAATAAATCAAAAACCCACTTCCGGTTTTTCTAAATTTGTAAAATTGATTGTAACTTGGCCTCTGGGTAGTGTAGAAACAAAACGAAGCGTGTTTCGTAAAGTCAAAAGATAGCTCTATTCAATAAAATAAAAAACAAAAATATCTGTCTTGACTGAATTTGGTCATTTCCAACGTGTTTGGATACCTTACAGTATTCCACTACTTGCGACAACTTAAAAAAAAAAAAAAAATGGAGGTATGGGGATTTTTTTTGTGGTGTTTAGATTTGTATAGAACATTTTAAGAAAAGTTTGCTAAAATTAAGAAGTAAAAAAGAAATTATTGCTACTAAAATAGGAAAAAATGGGTAAAAATGTACAAAACATAAGATAAACCCCCTTTGTACCAAAGTTTATGAACAAATTTTCAATTTTTCAATTCTGATGTGTTGCTATGTTATTCATTTTTGAAATGACCTTCAGGATAAGAGATATTTTAATTTTTGCAAAAACTAGAGTACTTTATCTTAGTTATTATATGAAATTGTGCTTTAAAAAACAGTGATTATATTAACATATGGAACTGTAAATTTTTTAATAAAACAATGATTCATAAATCTTAAGGTTAAAACACTTCTATTATTATACAGAACACACAAAAAAATTTCAGTTAATTATTTTCAAAACTTTTAAGCAATCGCTGTCCCCGTTTGAGCATTTAAAAAAACACACATTTCGATTAAAACGCGTTTTAAAGTATGACATCTTGCTTAAAGTAATGGCATCTGCTTTTACTAAAACACTTGTAGTTTTTGTTCTAGTGAACGGAAAATAACAAACTTGGTATTTTTTATAAAGCTAATAAGATGGTCTATAAAATAAAATCATAAAGAAGTTTGTCAATTTTGGCAAAATTGATAATTTTAGGGTAGTCGGATATCTTAAATGAAAGAAGTGAAATTATTGATATCAACACAAAAGTATGAAATACATATGACGTTTCTGTATTGAATGAACTCGAGTAGTTGTATGATACTTGTGGCCACTGTTCTAGACCACATATTATGTATACATTCATTATTCAATTTATATCCGAACCGTTATGTTGAACGCACCTTTGTTAAACAAATGAAAATTAAAAGTTAATATTTCAACAGATCTACATTTTCTTATTTTTAAGCCTATTTCTTACTCATCATTCAAATATGTATCACATGCACTAACACATTTAAATTGATTGGTTTATTTATTTATTTACAATTTTGTAGAATTTTTTTTCTATAAATTTATGTATATATATATATTTGCCATATTTTGTTCGAATCAACTTTGAATGATAAATACGAACTATTTAGAATGTAAATAATGCTATTTGTAACTTTTGAAGCCCGAATACTTCAAATTTTCTTTGTGCAAGAGTCGATACCTTTAAATAATATACATTTATTAAAGAAACATAATTTAAGCTTAATTTCCCAGCATATCTAGCTTGTTTTGTTGATTACACAAAGTTGTTTCACATATTGGATCTTTCAAAGATTTATTGCGAAAGAAAAACGTCTCAAAACTTATTTATAAAGCGGCGAGACAAAAAAAATTTAATACATATTTTTATTCTAATATTATCATTTATGTTACTACGTGCATTTATGTATAAAAAGTACAAAATTTCGATAAAACAAAGAGCGCTGCAGCTATTAAAGGATAAAAAAATAGGACAAAATAGGTAAGAGAAGTGAAATGATACGTATATTAAACTGACTTTACAGTATGTATCATGCTTAGTATGTATTATGGGATTCCTATGTTACATTTCGTGAATATATTCCATATATAGAATATCCAAATGAAACATTCTTCAAAATTATGTGCCACTCATTGATGTATTCATGCATTAGTTAAGTAATCCAGCGCGAGTTAAAATTAGTTTGCTTTTAATTTGGTTTCACTATAAGGATATTTTAAAAACAAATTTCTTACAGAAAAATTGTAAGTCTTTCAAGTGACATTACATGCTAAGGCCATAAACACTATATCACTGCACACAGAGACTAATCTTTCAGATAAGCAATATATAATGATGGTGTTTTAGCTGGACGCTCGGTGTTTTTCACGCAGAGTTATTGATTATTTTTTAATAAGACTCCTTAGAAATGCTAGGATTTCTCCAAAGAAAATTTCTTACATGCCTCTAAGACAGCGGTTCTTAGACTGTGGTCCGTGAACCCTGGGGGTCTGCGGAGTCTCTTATGATACGTTGAGATTTCCCTCTTTTACAGACGCTGGAAGGTCACGTGGCAGTGGAGTAACGTGGGCTTTCGCCGCTTGGGGCCGACCGGAAATTTGTCACCTCTCTATTTTAATTATTACTTAAGAAAATTGGCAAAAGTAAAAAAAAGCAGCTTTAAATTTTTTCATTGATTAAAAATGCACTTTTCGTGTTTTTTTCATAGCAAAATCTTTTATACAATTGTCATTATCAACATGTAT
Source organism: Trichonephila clavata (assembly GCA_019973975.1). Classification (NCBI taxonomy): domain Eukaryota; kingdom Metazoa; phylum Arthropoda; class Arachnida; order Araneae; family Nephilidae; genus Trichonephila; species Trichonephila clavata. The sequence continues at coordinate 22,489 of BMAO01021291.1, forward strand.
GTCATGTTTAATTGCCAGAATAGCTAAATTTGTTAGCCTTAAAGTGGACATAGTCAATCTGAGATAATTTTTGATTAATTTTAGATTAGAGAAGTTTCTCTTGCAACTGGCATTACTGATGGCAGATGTTAAAAAATTATCAACATTATGACAATGTTTGGTAGGCATCTTCAAGTTTGGACTCAATAATATATTTTAATAAACCCAGAGAGCCGGACCTAATCAGTTCCTTTTTACAGCCTGGGTTTGTTGCAGCTACGAAAGCTTGTAGATGTACGCGCTCAAGTCCCTCTGTTTGCAAATAATTTTGAGCATCATTGACTTCACACAGTACCGGTTACCAGAAGCCGATTCGCACTCGTGCAGTCCCTGCTTGGCGTGTGTCAGCGTGATTTGGAGTTTGAAATATTCTTTGAATTTAAATATCGCGGTGCTTGCCACCGCCCCTTTTCGTATGCCACCCGGGGCCATGACCCCCCTCTGCGTCCCTAAGCTACGCCGTTGCCTCGTGGAAAAATTGAAAGATGGGCCATATACTAGACTAGATTACTAAATAGTGCCCCCAATGATGAAACTACTAGAATTTGTAATTTGATCAAGAATATTAAGTTAGGGAGGGTTGTTCAAAATTGGGGGGGGGGGGGTTGGATGTCACCATGATACATAAAGGGGGGGGGTGATCTAAAGTTTAAGAACCGCTGCTCTAAGAGAAACCTAATTAATATTAGCAATCCCTAACAAATCAAAAAATATTTTTATTTCCCATTATTAAAAGTTGAAGCTATAAGAAAGTCGAGATCAATTAAAAGATATACTACGAAAACTTTTATTACTGTAATCTATCATGATTAAGGGCAAACAGTTTTAAGCAAATCCCTTTATTTGAAATTTTCCAATCTTATAAATTTTAAATAGCTCTGGACGCACTATAATTTACATCTAAGTTCCATTTGCATCGTTTGTAATTAACAGCAAAACCTTGTACCTCGTAAATATTTCACCAAGGCTTGTTGAAACTCCATTTTGGAGCACGTAAACTAAAGATAGCTTTTAATTAACGGCCTAGTTATCAGAAATGTGCAACTCGATTTAGATGCGCCCCTGGGAATAGTTTGAATTACGCTTGCAATCTGAACTTAAAAATCCTGCTAATTATGTTAGCAATCCTCTCGGCAGAGCTCACTTTTTGGTATTGATAGAGCCCTTAAAAAGTTCTCCGTAAAAAGAGTTAAGATCTAGTGTAGTGGTAATTTACGTAAGTTTTATCGTGTGTGTAAATTAGCTTATGAATTTTCAAGTGCTTATTTTTTTCATCTTCTCAAAGCTTTCATTTGTTTGATTAAACATAAAAAGGATTTTTTTTGAAGATAAAAGTAACTGCGAATGAGTTCGTTAAGATTTATTAAGAGTTTAGTAATTAAATAATCATGCACTTAAATTAAAGGAGGAAGATTTTTTCAAAAAAACATTAGTAAAAGTGTTTGTAGAAATTATAATGATTCTAGCCATCTTTGATAATTGTTTAAATTATTAGCATGTAATCTTCATTAAATAATTCGAGTGAGAATAATTTTTTCTGCTTAGAAACTATACTAAATTGAAAATATGCGTTAGCACATATAAGACTTTGTATAGTACTACTAAGGCTACTGAGGATCAAATACGTTAGTACTTAAATCTGATAGAAATAGCCCTTAAGGTGGCCTTCAGAAATTAAAAAAAATTGTTTTTTGATGGGCTGCCTTTTTGCAACCAAGCCTTTGCAGAAACGGCAAATCCATAAAATGTGACAGCCATTTCAGTGGTGGCACCCTCTAGTGGAGACTCTCGTCGGGTACTAAATAATGCAGTGAATTAATTTTCCCGAGATCACCAGAACAAAATTGATATTCAAAGGATCTTTTACTTGCCACATAATCAAATGGCCTGTTTGCCAACGATATTTTGACACCAAGAAAATCTATCATCTCAGGCAGGGATCGAGCCCACAATCTTAGGACTACTAAGTGGCACGTTACCTCTAAACCACCGGAGTCGACTTACCTAAAATATTTTTAATTGATCTTGAAATGAAACTGAGGGCGAATTATAATTTATAAAAAAATTCTCGTTATCTTCTGCTATAGAGTGAATCAAGGGGTCGAAGCAGGATGTTGAGATACCAATGCATAAGAAATTAAATTATATTTTATAAGCGACCAATTATCAACTAAATTAATAAAACATTTAAAAAATTATTGAAAATTATTTTAAGAGATATCTATATCACAAGGAATGAAAATATTTTAAAATTTTATAAAATGACAAAAAAAAAAAAAAAAAAAAAAAAGCCCCACCACATTCATAAATGTATACATTTTGGATCGGACCATCATCTTGGTGTAGTCTTGTAAATCCCATATACGATAAAAAAAACTTAAAGAATAATTAAAAATGTACTCTTTGGGGTTCTTTTACGTATTATATGAAGTTTTATTTTTTAAATAATAAAATGACTCACTTCGAGATATCAGTACAGAATAATTAAACTAACAGTTTTTAATTCTTATAAAAAAATATGTATAATATTTTAGCCATAAAGATTATAAGCTCCATATAAAGACATTCATTCAAAACCTAAGCATGCTATGAGGAGGAATATATATATATTTCGAACTTAATATGATCAACAATCAGTTACTAGCCTTAAATTAATACCTAATACCAGAACTTACTTTTTACTGATGATATAAAAGAACGGTTTGAAAAAAAAAATTAATAAGTTGATTGAAACCGATTAGAACGTCTGAGTAAATGTCATTAATCATTCCGAGACAGGTAAGATTTCTTTTAGCATAAGAACAGGCACTAAAGAATTTGTATGATTTAATTTTATGTAATTTATGTTTAAAGCAGTTTCATAATTTTAAAGTTTTGCAAAATGACAAGTTAATAACATCTTTCAAAATTTATTAATCGAAAATGTGATGATTGATGTTAAAGCAATAAGAGAAGTAAACCTTTTTCTTTTGAAAAAATTCAAAGCAATTGAGAAAATAAGCAGAAAATTTAAATCAATGCTTTGACGAAATCTATATTTTTTTTTCTAATCTAACATATAAATAATTAGATTAGAAAGATGATATAGTTTGCAGTTAATTAATTAATTTGATTTCCTTAACATCATATTAAAGAAGTACGAATGGTCACAGGTAACGGACCTTGTAATTTTGATCCATGGTCAAGATACAAGTGACATCTAAATAGATACGTCTCTTTCAACACAAACTTTCAAACCATACTACAAACTCTGACAATAATCGGTGAATAGTCCTGTAACATTAACGTAACTGAAATATTAACGAAAGTTACCTTACTGTCCTTCGAAATAATCACCACCCATAAATATGCACCCCGAGATCTGTTAAACATGTCCTGGAAACTTTACAAGAAGTCACGTTTCGTTGGATGTTAGGAATATCGTCAATATTGATAACACAGTTTTTTCATTCCTATATTCTGGGTAACGATTTGTCACACGGATTCACGGTTAATCTGCAGTTCATCAGCTATCACTCACACAGTTAACCGACAATCTTAAGTGGTTAATTTCCTCACTTTCTAAATGTTTTCGCTGACAGAGGTTGCCAGTTTTCCATTATGGGGGTTTTCAGAAACACTTTCCTTGCTTTTCGAAAACGGGCGAACCACTCTTGCACATACTTCATGGACAGTGCTTGATCTTCATAAACACTTACCAGCATCACATAAGTTTCTTTTGGTGCCTCGCCAAGCTTAAAACAAAATTTTAAATTGATTTTTTGTTCGTTCATTTTCCTGTTCTCAGTTAAGAACCAACATACTGAACACGCATTTTGTAAAATAAGTCTTACACGAAACACAAATTAGTCTCAACTGAACAACGGGGGCAGGGGCACACGGTAAACACCTGCCACTACGCTTGTGCAGGGTTTTGTATTGCCAGTGTTGCCAGATCAGCCATTCTGACTTCATTCACCGAACTTTATTGTCAGAGGTTGTACATGAAAAAGGCTAATTAAGGGTATTGGAATAAGGTATATATTTGATCATTCTGTCCCAAAATATTAATTGATTTATGAAGGTCTTTGATTTAAATTGATTTACACTCAAGAGCCAAAACATTATGACCACCTGTCAATAACGAGTTGGCCCACCTTTGGCGCGCAACACAGCTTCAACCCGCCTTGGTATGGATGCCACAACTCCTTGGTAGATGGCTGGAGACAGATTGTACCAGATGTTTAAGCAACTGTCACGCAAATCCGAGATATTGTGAATTGGTGGTCTTTGAACTCTGAGCTGCCGTCCCATGTCATCTCAAATGTGTTCTATCGGATTGAGATCCGGTGAGTTAGGCGGCCACGGTTTTAACTGGAATTCAGCATCATGTTCCTAGAACCACTCCAACATAGTTTTAGCCTTGTGACACGGGGCGTTGTCCTGTTGAAATATTCCATTTCTAGCTGTAAAAACAGAGGCCATGGTAAGGGTGCAACTGGTCCGCAATGATGTTCAGATACCTGTAGCATTTATGGTCTCTACCACAACCACGGGTCCATGAGACACCCAAGAGAACGTCCCCCAAAGCATAATACCGCTACCACCGGCCTGTGTATGACCTGCTGTACATTGCGGAAGCAACTGTTCGCCTGGAAGACAGCGTATCCTGACACGGCCGTCGGCGTGATGAATGACAAACCGTGATTCATCTGACCAGGCAACTCTCTCCCACTGATCCATGGACCATTCGCGATGTTAGCGGGCCCAGCGCAGGCGCAGTTGGCGATGACGCTTGGTCAGCAAAGGCACACGAGTGGGACGTTTGCTGCGTAGCTCCATATCCAACAATGTCCACTGAACAGTGTGCTCCGATACTATTCTACTTGTCCCTACATTGTATTGGGCTGTCAACTGAGCCACTGTCTGGCTCCGGTTTTGCTTTATCATGCGAGACAGTCTCCGACGACCTTTTTTTTGATAACGTATGGACGTTCAACACCATGTCGTCTGCTGCTGGTTTCACCGTCATTCATCCACTTTGCAAAAGTGCTTACAACTGTAGATCGCGAAAAACCCAAGAGTCGTGCAGATTCGGAAATACTTGTTCCGAGCCTTCGAGCCATTACAATCTGCCCTCTATCAAAGTCGCTTAGATCCGCAGCCTTTCCCATCACACACAGAATTAAGTGAAAGAATGATTGTTCAGACTCTGCAGCAGTTAAATTCCACTTCTACCTGTTCACGTGCCTTCCACGTCATCCAGGTGAGCTCATTGCAAAATGTAGGGGTGGTCATAATGTTTTGACTCTTGAGTGTATGTCACATTCTGAAGCAACATAAGAACTAGTGGTCGCTGATCACATAACTTTGAACCTCGATGTATTGACCACCCCTTCTCCAAACTTCCATCCCACGACTGTGGAAGGACTTTCTGGAAATGAAATCTGATATTTGTCACCAGATGCGGGATGGGATCTGAAAATGGGAAATCGTTAATCCTGATGATCCTGATCAGGATAATGGAACAAAACTATCAAATTATTGTATTGTCATCGGTTCTGGACAAGTAAGTAAAATTTTGAAATAATCTGACCTTTTAAAGCGGGTAAAAATTGGTTTCAAAAATTCCGTTACATACAAGTGAAGCTTATAAAAGGGTGTTAATAAAAAGTGCTCACCTAAGGTATATGTGGTACCTCTAAAGGTAAAGAAAAAAGGAAATGGAACGACAAGGAAAGTGGTCATAAATAAGGAAAGATCGCTAGAGCCGCATTAACTGCAAATATTAACCCATTAAGCGGTTAGTTTTTCCCCACAAAATGTTAAATAAAAAAGCACATTTTTTATTGCATATAACCAAGCTTAATTCTTAACAGAGTGCAAAGAAATAGAAGAATTTTATTTTAATTTTCAATTTTTTTATTCTATTTTTTATTTTGTAATTGCAGAACACAAAAAACCCTAAATTTTTGCTTTTTATACGTACATTCTGTGGAGAGCATTTCATGTATCTTGACAGAATTACGAAAAAAATTTCATGTTTATACCTCTTTTTCAAACGGTTGAGAATTGTGTGTGTATGTGCAAAAATATGCATACACAGTATGAAGTATGGTGTATATATAGTACTTACATTGCAATCGGGGACAGGGATAATATCGGTTTTTTGAAATTATTTTTCCATTTTCATTTTTTATCAAGCAACAAACTGCATTGAGCTCATTGCCTTGCCGATCCCTGTTCCTTATCGAATATTTTGAAGAATCTAAATTCCTGCCTTCAAAGAAAAATGTCCACCTTCACCAGTAAGAATATCCCGGATGAGAAGTTTTTCAGTATCATGGACAAACTGAATATCTTAAAAATATACTTGCACTACTAATTTCACTAGAACAATTAAAAATATGTCCAAATCAAAGATAGAAAGAAGAAAATATCATTTGGTTGCGTTGGGGCAAACCAGTTATTCCAGTTCCCAAACCAGTTTTCGGTAGACTGTACGGTATACTGGCAAACCAGTTAAGGGGTTAAGTCAGAAAATCTGGTATGACAAAAGAAAGAGATCATTATTCATCTTCTTGTCATGCGAATCATAATAACTGAAGGAAGAGAAATCCCTTAAAGAGAGGGGGGGGGGACTAAATAACTTTAGGCTCTTTTCCAGTATAATGTACAACAACATATAGTTCCGTTCTACAAATGGAATCAAATCTCGGATTTATGATTCGATTTGAAGTTTGATTAGAAAATTGTAACTCTGGCTACAAAGGTATAAAATTTCAATTGTTTATTAATAGTTTTTCCCTGATTTTTATTTTAAAATAAAATGAAACTTTATGTGTAATCATTGAATCGTAGTTATATAATCGGACCTTTTATATAACGTAGTCGCTAAATCCCGAAAAAAAGTTCGTTATATGGAAAATTCGTTATATAGAGGTTTATCTTCCAATTTTCTTAAGAAACCGCAAAAAACAACAAATTTTACATTCCTAAATATTGCTTACAATAAAAAAAGTAAATATTCGTACCTTTGTATAAACTAATATATATTTATTTTATGTATCTTACCTATAAAAAAAGAAATAAAGAAAATCTACAAGAAAACTTTATTGCCGCATTTATCCACTTCCTGTAGAATTAAATTCTTTTGTTTGATCTTCAAGCACTTACGCTTTGACATTTTTGATTTACAAGAAAGAAGTAACCAGTACGACTGATCAACACTACAAATGAGCGGAAACTAGTTCAAGGATACGGGAGACACGAGCCAACTCCACTGAGGGTGAAAGGGGATATTGAAGATGCTTCTAGTGAACTGGACAATAGGGGTTAATGGTTGCACTTGAATGAAACGCCCAGAATTCTATTGCTTTCAAGCCCCTAATAAAACCAGTTCAAGATTTATGACCACCACAAAATGTATTAAAAGAGAGAAAAACTTGAAATGCCCAGAAATACTCGAAAAATAGGGATAAAAATATTGAATCGCTAGAAAAAAAAGTTTGTTATGTAGAAAATGCACTTTGCTATTGGGAGGTTACTTTACGAAGAAAATCATGAAATGTTCTTGATTTCAGGAAAAACTTTGCTATATAGAAAAATTCACAATATAGAGAGATTCGTGATATAGAGGTTTGAATGTATATATATATTTTTAGTCCAGTTAATTTTACTGTTTTGGGATTTTTTGTTATATATTACTTTTCCATATGTATAGATAGATGAAACAAATGAAATTATTTAGAACTTCAAATTTCAAATCTGAATTCATCAATTCCGAGCTCAACAAAAGAAAACGTTTAAGAAAAATATCGAATTTTATGCCAAATTATTGAAACAAATGGTCAAATGTTATGCACAAACTACTCTCATTTCAGCATATTGAGTTTTGTGATAAAGATAATAATTATACACTCGATGACTTCGAAGAGCATTCTAAGTTCAGACATTATCGCCAAACTCAGAGTAAGTTCAAGGAAGTGTAATTAGAATAATGAGGTCCCGGCAGTTAAGTGATTTGTGCTTACCGTGATGCCAACATTCGAAGCGTAATCGATGCAATTTGGTGGTCTTTCTAATCGAAAGCAATTATACGCGAAGGCATTCCTATTGCAATTCGTTCGGCTTCAAGAAACTGGATAGTACTCTCATATGAATGTGCTATGTTAATGTGATGACTTATTTTCCTGGATATTAAAAAAATGTAAAAAAAAAAAAAATCTTATTGTACATCTTCCATTAATTTTTAATAAAAACTTTAAAAATAGCTTTTGAGCCTTTATTGGAACAGCGTACCATAATTTTAAAGAATAAACGATAGAAGATTTAAATGAATGGTATTTGAAACGATAAAGACGAAGTGACATTATTTAATGGAAAAATTTAAAATTACACCAATGTTTATATTTTGCATTGTATACAAATTCATTGTATATTGATTCAAAGTGCAATACCTTATTTTGAGGCGGCTGTGAAAAGATTTTGATGTACTTGGAGGAAATGATCGAAGAATAATTAGGTTTAAGAAATCGTTCGTTGCGTAGAATGTGTTATAGGTCGAAATTATATTTTTTCAACTCCATTGTCATTTAATTTAGTTATGAAAATTGTATGTAGACAAGCATATGCACACGCGTATGTGCGTATATGTGTAAATATTTAAATTGTATATTTTTTATACTGTTTTGATATTTTTTATGAACAACATTTTGTTGCTTTCTTCGCAGAATACATTTATGAACAATTATTTCCTGAATGGGACAATTCAGTTTTCTCCATTGTTTGGATACTTTAACGGAAATTTGTGTATTGTAATTTTTTGTTGTTGCTAATAATTTAGATTTTTCATAAATTTTTAGTTTAAAAAATTTTAAACTGTCTAATATTTATTCTAATTTTATTTTAACTGAGTAATACAGGCAAGTAGTAAAGAAAGTTGGCTTCTTATAACCATGCTTAACTCTGCAATCTTAGCCTTAAGCCATTGTATTGCAAGGGTTATTTTACTTTTTCCTGTCCTGTTTTGTTCTTTCCTTGCTCGTTATTTAACTTAACTTAAATTATTGTAACTAAGTACTTCAGGATTTCAGCTCCCACTGTGGTCTAAAATTAAGGTCATTGTCCGAAACATGTTTTATAGAATAATTTAAAATTATCCCTAGCGATAACACAAAATGATAATTTTATATTCGGAAGAAGGATTAGCGGCATGTTAGCTTTTAGTTTACAATAAATAGTGTTCTCAGAGATAGTTTATTTTAACATAAGGTGGAATTTTGCTTCTTAGGAATCGGGGACTTAATCCACAGTGTTGTGAGTATTGTGTTAAACCCCCAAGTTTGATTGCCTGTTGTGAAAATCAGTGATCACAATTGCTTAGATCAAAGGTTCCCAATTTTTTTTTTGTCTCCCAGACCCCTTGCCATGTTTTTCGGTTTTGGGTAGACCCCTATTTACCTAATATTGAACTTTTGCAAATTTATCAACTTAAATGTCTTTTTGATAGCTGGTATACAGCTACTTACTTTAAAAGATTTAAAATTTCTAACGGTAGGGAAGTATAGTGTTTAAAGAGTTAAGAAGCACATGTTAATTAAATTAAAATTGAATTAATACATACAACTTTTGTTACATAAAGTAACTGAGCAACAAAACAAATGCTTTTAATGGGAGAGATGAATCTGGTGTTTCAATAACATATTTTCAACTTTGGCATCAATCTTGTCAGATATAATCTAAATCTCATCGGTTAATAGTGTCCAGTTCTGTTTTTTTTTTTTTGGTGTTTGGAAAACCGCGCTAAAACTTCTCACAAGGAAAAGCTATTAAAAACTTTCTCAAGATATTCTATAATTTCGGGATAAAAAAATATAGGAATATCTTTTTAAAAACCAAAAGTGCTGACATTTGTTTCTAAGCTTTATTTTAATGTCTTTGTTAGTGTCTATTATTATCAGTTCATCTCGTAATCTGACATTTTTTTTTCTAAGGGACTATATGAATCCACTGCCATCTGCGCTATAACCATAGTCAAAGGCATTTTCAAATTTAGTTTTGAAATCTGATGTCATTTAAATGTTGGACGCTGTTTAAACGTCATTTTCCTAGAAGATTGTTTGTGGCCAACTTAGAATCGGGATCGTTTCCACTTGATTAAATTTTCTTGTAAAATTAAAGTCATGATCTGGTTTAGTGAGAGCCACTGTCGTAGACCTCCATTTTATTTATACCTCATAGACCTCCAAATTAATTTTTTCGCAGACATGGTCCCTTTGCAGGTTGTCATAGATCCATTTGGGATCACTGTTTTAGATGATTCAGTGATATGGAGAACCGTCGAGTGGTTTGAAGTTGGACAGTTTCAAAAGGAGGTGGCTCGATCGTTGCAAATCGTATCGAAAGTGAAATTTAGATTTTGGAATCTATTTCAAATAAAATGGTACTATCCAGGGAAGACCCTACCAAGGTCGCACAAGAGAAATGAATACCCAGGATTGATATTTAGCATTAAGAGAATGAGAACAAGGGCAGACAAAGAACTACAGAAGTTTCTCGTGATCTTGATTCTGCATCTGGAAAAGAATTTCCAGACATCAAGCAGAGAAGACCCTTTTCGCGCCTGGTATCCAATATCCGAGCACATGATAGAGGAGAACCTGTATGTGTCATGGAGCCAAGCACACCATTCTTGGAACCAGAATAGGGAATATTATTTTCTCTGATAATTCGAGATTCAATGGATTGTTTTTCAGACAAATTGATTCTCAGTGAGTCTTCGTCTGGTAAGAATACGGAGCTCGTTATCATTCCTCGAACATAAGGGAAATCGACTTATTTGATGGAAGAGGAATCCTTGAATGGGATGGAATTTTGTTGGGAGTCATACACAACTGCAAGTGTTTGATGCGGGGAGTTTCACCAAATAGCATTATAGGAATGAGATCCTTGAAGCCTATATGAGATCTTTTCTGTTGAGCTGCACGCTTGGTATTCGTTCTTGTGGAAGATAATGCGAGATCACAGAGAGCTTAAAATAGTTGATTATTTTCTTGAAGATGAGAATATTCTTGATTGAACTCCCCCGGAAAGTTTTAGGGTCTTAATTCAATAGAACATTCTTCGGATAGTCTAGAAAAAGAAGCTGTTCACCGTCATCTCCCTCAGAAAACTCCTCACACCAAAAGTAAAAAGCCAGACCTTCAGAGAATGGGATTTATTGCTGGAAGCATTTTATTGTCAACCCATCATTAATTGTAAAAAGCTTTTAGATTTTAATGTTATTTCCTTTTTTGTGTTAATGAGATTTTTATGAAGCT
>BMAO01021292.1:0-59702 GCA_019973975.1 Trichonephila clavata
AACCAATGTTCACATATTGCATGAAACATTTGATTGCAGATGAGAAGTAGTTTAATGTATAATTACAGAGAAACATAATTGACATTTGTTGATGTATTGTCTTTTGAAGTTTGAACATTAACAGTATGTATCATTTCTCTTAAATAACCCTAACAAACACGAAATTCTACTATACTTGTTTTGAATTCACTTTCATAAACTTTAATTTTTCACTTTATCCGAATCCTAACTGATACCACTGATGACATAATTTCTATCATAACTATTGAGGTTACTGCAACCTGCAAAATCATTTCGAGTAGCTTTTAAATAAATTTTCATTCTAATTATAAATTGCTAATGAAAATAGCTTTATTTTTTCCGGATAGAAAATATTTTACCTAAAGCAAACAGGCAATGACGTAATATTGTGAAAGCAGAGTTGAAGAGAAAAAGCATATTCTCAGTTTTAAACTGTAAACAGCTGTTCAAACCAGCTAAAAATAATTCGGTAATCCGTTTCAACGCATAAAGCGAATTAATTAAAAGATAAAATACATTAGCGAGGAAATTCAAAATTAAGAGTTTTTTTCCTTTCTAATTGGTGTGATAAAATGGAACGCTTTGCAAGCGTAAATTTCTAAATTGTTTTAGTACTTTATTAAATTAGGATATTACTTTATAGGAAAGTAATTATACTTTTTTAGTTAATTGAAACTTAAAGCAAATAAGTGGACCTTCTAAATATTTTTATAGATTAAAATTCAAAACAATTTTTAATTACCATATTTAAAACAGCGAAATAAATGTTGTATTTATAATAATTTTCTAACGTTAATAGACAGAATATATTTTTTTCCTTTTATGTTTTAAATTTTTGTAAGTATCTATATCTTTATTTAACAACAAAGAAAATTTGGTGTAAATTTTTGAACCAATTACATTTCCTTTTTCTTCATTTATATGAAAATATTATTTTTCAAACCCATATTTCACGTGTAGAATTACTGTTATAGAAGGGTTATTGGCAACAAACTTCATAATTGTGAACTACAATCAAGTGAGGAGAGCAACAAATGAGAAAGATATATGAATTTCATTTAATTAAACCAATTGCCAAAAAAAATTTACCCTTTTTCGAATTTCATTGCTATTAGCAACTTTATCCATGAAAAACGTCTCGGCCTTCTACCATTGTAACGAACTCTAGACCCATTCTGGAACTCAAGGTGGCAACGCGGACGGATCAGAGGTACTGCGCCTGCGCAAGTGCCACGCCAGGGAGTTCGGTGTTTACCTATCGAAGAGAGAGGTCGTTTTTTTCCTAGCTCCACCCGTGAGCTTAGTGTGGAGATTTGAATTCAGTTAATTGTCTCGCAACGAGAGAATGCGATAAACTCCACCAGTGAGTTTTATTAAGAATAAAGCAGTGATTGTCTCTCCAAGAGAAATCTGTGAGCTCTACCAGAGAGCTTTGCGTGAAAGTTTTTTATCTGCCGGAGGCCACCCAGGCCCATTTCTTATTCTTCCTCTCTAGAAATGTCAACGGGCTCAATATTTAACCATGTAAGAAATTGTACATTTTTTTTTGTGTGAGTGTCCTATGTAAATAAACCAGTAAACATCATTGATGTTCTTCATTTGAAAACGTTAGGACATTACAGACTATATAAATTTGGAGGTTCCACCGAGATGATTGACAAGAGAGGGGGAAAAAAAGGTATGTGTTCTCCACATTATTCATTTCCAGGCCAGAAAATATAATTTAGTTATTTGTTGTTTATGTGAGTTCGGGAAATCATTTCCCAAAGTTTAAGCACATCAGTGCATAATATTTTTAATATATTTTGAATATAACGAGATATTTTCTTTTTGTGTGTGTGTATTTTCTGGTGCTGAGGGAAAACATTTTCCCGTTAAGAAATAAATAAATAGCACATCAGGGCACTTCTTTCAAAAAATTTTAAACACTCAGAGTGTTGTTGAATATATCTAACAAGATATTTTCTTTTTTATTTGGTGTTTTTGTAGTGCTGTGGGAAAAACATTTTCCCGTTAGAGAAAAAAATAAATAGCACCTCAGTGCATTTAAATGTTAAGTATTAAAGATATGTTGTATTATCTAAACTGTATACATTTGTGAAATTGTATTGTCAAAATCATATATTTCTTGATCTACGGGATCCTTCGTGGGGAGTGTGTCAGAATAGAGTTCAAAGAATTTGAGCCAGCACTGTAAAACGAGTTGTTTACATGTGTAGTTAAGCCTGGCCCTACCAAAGCGTGGGTGCATTGAACTCTCCTGGTTCCTTTACATTCTGTGACCACCCCCGCTTGCTTTTCCCTGCATTCCTCGGAACCCCCACGGTTCTTTTTTGGGGGGAAACGGAGCGGGTAGTGAAGAATTGAGTTTTGTGTCTTCTTCCAGAAGAAAAATAATATTAAGCGTTTCTGAAAGAAAAAAAAAACACGAGAGTTATTGAAACTTGTTTCTCTATCTATTAATATAATGAATATATTTTCTTTATTTTATGTAAAGTGTTACAGTTTATTATGTCATTTTAAATGGTAAAGCTTTTAACAAAAAAAAGTTTATTACCGTATGAAGATTAGTTGGTTTCAAAATAACCATACATTATGTTTGTTAACGGAAATTGTGTATTGATGCTTGTGTGAACAAAGCCTACTATCTACTCGCAGTGCAAAGTGAAAATAACGTATTATTTTTATTTGTGTTTCATATCATATACTAAAGTTTGTTTATGCTTTGTGTTCTCACTATGAATCGATTCAAAATGGGAAAAGTTTTATTTTTATTCTTAATCTGCTTAATTTTGTAAAAAAATTAAGAAAATTTATTTATATAACTCTGATATTTTGTATTTATAACATTCAGTAATAACTTATTGAATCCTTATTGTTAATTCAATTATTTTTGTTGTGTGTATTCTGTATTAACTGTGTTTCCACTTCTTAAATTATTAGTTGTTTAAAGGTTAAATTTTTTTTCTGAAAAAAAAAATGGCGTATCTGGGAAAAGCTAAAAAAAAGGATCTATTCCTTGTCGCGATAGAACTTGGAGAAACAGTTTCAGAGGACATGAGAGTGATAGAATTAAAACAAATAATCATAGGTAGTAAACATTATGAGGATGAATTTGTTAAAAATTTACTAGAAAGTATTATGACTGAAAGAATAGAAAATGAAGATTAAGAAAAACAAACATTAGCGAGAGAAATACAATTAGAAAAGGAAGCGAGGGAAAGGGAGTTTCAAATATTACAACAAAATAAAGAAATTGAAAAACAGCAATTAGAGCTAGAATGCCTTAGAGCAAAGCAGAATACTGTAGTTACTAAATCTGTAGGTGAAACGGCATTTAATCAACATTTTCAGAAACTAATGCCCAAATTTAATTTGAAAAATGATGATATAAGTCTGTTCTTAGAACTTTTCGAGAGGCAAGCTAAAGTTCTACACTTGCTCAAGGATCAATGGGTGACATATCTCATTGGTGTCCTTCCGGTTGAGGTAAACAATATAATCGCTAGGGAGCCTGAGGAACAGGCTAGTGATTACGAGCATATTAAAGAGGTGTTGCTTAAAAGGTTTAAATTAAGCGCGGAGAAGTTTCGACAACTTCTAGTTAAAACTCAAAAAAATTCGGATGCTACGTGGTACGATTTTTATCACGAACTTAAAACATTTTTAGACGGGTGGCTTAATGGCTTAAAAATAGAAACTTTTGAACAGTTAAAAGACCTAATGTTGGTTGATCAAATAAAAAGGCGCACCCCAAATGAATTTAAGGAACATTTCCTAGATGAATGGCAACAATTACTTCGCCAAAAGATTTGGTAGGGAAAATTGAAGAATTTGAAGATGCAAAGAAAACGATCGGAGGGAAAATGAAATTGGGAGACCATAAATTGAGAACAGCAGATAGACAAATAAGTGATTCCCATTCTCATGGTAAATTTTTGAAAGGTAATAAAACTTTTCAGGGCACACATCTTAAAAATCATAACGATGCACGCAATTCTGGGAAAGCGCCAGAGTGGAATTTTGATAAGAGGAAAGGGCTCCAATGTTACGAATGTGGGTCTTTCAACCACTTACGTCCTCAATGCCCTAACCTTAAAACTCATAAAGCAGACTTGTGCCGAATAGGTGTGAAGTCAGAAGGGAGTCTCTTAGATCCTTATACTTTAGAGGGAAGAGTTAACGGGTTTAGAATGTCTATTTTAAGAGATACAGGGGCAACGGTAGATGTTATTTGCCAAAAATATGTAGGTAGAGATAGAATGAAAGGAGAGCATGTATGGGTTCGACATCTCCTGGACGATCACATGACATGCTTACCTGTTGCTGAAGTGGATATTGAATGCGATTTGGGTAAGGTAACATCCAAAGCAGCTGTTATAGGGAACCACTTGGATCAAGGGCGATATATCTTGGGCAACCAAACCGCGGCTCTTCTCCAAGGAATTAAGGAAAATTGTTCTTCGCATGTCGGAAAAGTAAACACTGTTGTTACTCGCTCGCAAACGCGACAAGGTAAGGAAAAAGAAATACTTCGTGAGTCAGACCAAAATGCTGAACAGACTGAGTTAAATCTGGAAGAGATTACAGATAACTCTGATAACGAAGAGATATTGCCTCCTGTTGATCATTGTAGCCCCATAAATCCAGTGACTCAAATAAGATCGAGTACTTTTATTGCTGAACAGCGAAAAAGTAAAGAACTTGCCCCAATAATAGAGATAGTAGAAGAAGGAAAACAGACAGATTATGGGATTAAAAATGGAATTCTGATAAAAAAGAAAATAAATAAGCTGGGGGGAGAAGAGTGTTTGATCGTGGTTCCAGAAACCCTTAGAGAGCAAATAAAAACAATTTGTCATGATGGAACTTCCGGTCACTTAGGAGTTCTTAAAACAAAAGACCGTTTACTAAGGCATTTCTTTTGGCCTAATTGTTACAAAGAAATAGAAGACTTTGTAAAAACCTGTGACCCTTGTCAACGTGTGGGAAAAACCAATGATAAAAAGAAAACCCCTTTGGTGACTGTACCAGTTATTTCTGAGGTATTTAGTAAAATTAATGTAGATGCTTGTGGGCCTATGCCTATATCCAATGAAGGCAACAAATACCTCATTACAGTTATGTGTTTAGCCTCTAAGTATCCTGACGCCATCCCGGTGCCTGATATAAGCTCAAAATCTATAGTAAATGCACTTTTGTAAGTTTTTAGCCGGATGGGGTTTCCGAGGGAAATACAAACGGATCAAGGAACGTCTTTCATGAGTCGTTTGACTGTCGAATTCTTTACGATGTTTGGAATAAAAGTTTCCCGAAGTTCAGTTTACCACCCCCAAAGCAACCCGGTGGAACGTTTCCATCGCACTGTAAAACGGGTTTTAAAGGTGTTATGCATTGAGGCTGCCCCAAATTGGGAAATGCAAGTGCCGGCTGCTCTCTTCGCTCTGCGGACGGTGGCTCATGAGAGCACTGGTTTTAGTCCGGCCGAATTAGTTTATGGGAACAATCTTCGAACCCCGGTCGCTTTATTGTATGAGAGATGGTTAGATCCCAAGGAAAAAGAAGACACCGTCGTAGAATATGTCTTCGAATTAATAAATAGATTGAAGAAATGTAGAGACCTAGCTACGGTTAGAATGGAAGAAGTTAGGGACAGGAGAAAAAAATGGTATGACAAAAATGCCATAAAAAGGGAATTTCAACAGGGAGATGCCGTTCTAGTTTTAACCTTAAACCAACCCCATAAGCTTGCTCCTCAATGGAAAGGGCCGGGGAAAATAGAAAAACGGTTGTCCGAAACGAACTACGTGGTTACCTTTGACGGAAATCAGGAAGGGAATAAGGTGTACCACATTAACATGTTAAAACCTTATCATAAGAGACCTGAGCTTTTGAACGTGGTGCTTCTTGATATCGAGGAGATAACCGAGCCATCTGAATTGGAGGAGGACTTCCCCTATATGCTAACTGACCCCAATGTATTTGATTTCAGGGAAATCGTAGAAAACAATAAACTCAAAGAAAGACTGGATGAGGAGCAAATTATGAAGTTGGGAAAAGTGTTAGTTAAGTTTTCTACTATATTTTCAAACATTCCAGGGAAAACCAATTTAGTGGAACACAACATTGATTTAATCAGTGACAAACGAGTACAACATAAGCCATATAGAATGACAAATAGGCAGAACGAAATTTTAAAAGCTGAAATTGAAAGAATGCTTAAATACAAAATTATCGAACCAGGACCGTCTGAGTATACTTCACCCATGATCCTTGTCGAGACGCCAGGTAGGGACCCTAGACCCTGTATCGACTACAGGAAATTAAATGAAATGACTCGCACTGAGTTTTATCCGATCACTAATATAGAGCAACGCGTTGAAACTGTGGCAGCAGCCAAGTTTATCACTTTGATAGACTTGACTAAAGGTTACTGGCAAATTCCGCTAAGCCCCAAGGCCCAGAAAATCGCTGCATTTGCTACCAGCTTTGGCGTATATAGGCCTTTGCGCATGCCGTTCGGGCTTAAAAACGCTCCTTATTATTTCAGCAAAATGATGAGCGAAATTTTAAGCGGATGCGAAAAATATGCAACTCCTTATTTGGATGACATCGCAATTTTTTCGGAAACGTGGGAGGAGAATCTAGAACATTTAGAAGAAATTTTAAATCGATTAAAAAAAGCTAACTTAACTATAAAACCCTCAAAGTGCAAATTTGCGCAACAAGAAGTACAATACCTTGGTCACATTGTAGGTAGAGGGAAACGTTCTCCAGCTGAGCTAAAAATAGAAGCTGTTCAAAATTTCCCGATTCCTACAACTAAAACACAAATTAGAGCTTTCTTAGGGTTAGCGGGATACTATAGACAATACATTCCTATGTTTTCCGCTATAGCCGCACCTTTAACAGATTTATTGAAAGGGGTTATAAAGAAGGGTAAGATTTTATGGAATGACAAATGTAATGAGTCCTTTAAAATGTTAAAAGAAAAGCTTTCTGGGAAGCCCGTGTTACATGCACCCGATTTTTCTAAACAGACGCTTGAGATCAGGGGTATGGGGTTGTGTTAACCCAAAAGAATAAGGATAAAGAGCATCCTATTTTGTTTCTCAGTAAGAAATTTACTGCTACTGAGAGGAAATATTCCACCACGGAAAAGGAGTGTGCTGCAATTTTATATGCAATAAAAAAATTGAAAGGGTATATCGACGGTCAAACCGAATTTTACATTCAGACAGACCATAATCCTTTGGTATGGCTGAAAAATAATGCTGGTAATAATGGACGATTGCTACGTTGGGCTTTAGCCTTGCAATCTTTCAATTTTACCATAATGCATAAAAAAGGAAAAGACAATTTGAATGTGGACTGTTTAAGTAGGAACTCTCTACATGCAGATTGAATAGCGAAATCTATGTGTATACGTACTATGAAGATGTATATAGTTGTTTTTTTTAGTTAGATCATTTTGTCATGTGTAATATATATGTGTATGTTTTTTTTAAAGTTCATCATGCATAATCGACTAATTATTAGTTTTATTTGAGATATTCTTGTGTTTTTGTTGCATATACATATATTTTTATATTACTTTTATGATGTGCATAAGTTCTTTTTATGGCCTGGTCATGAGTGGAGAACGCTTCCAAAAGCGTTACCAAAAATGATTTTGTTAATGTTGAACATTTTGAATTTAACACAGATGAACTGAACTGAAAGAGACTTTTGTTTCTCCTGGGTCCGGAGAAAGCAAATTCTGGTGGCGGATGGTGTCCGTGATGACTTTAATAAATTTCTTCCCTTAGACCTGGAACCAAAAACTTTTGTTTCTCCTGTGTCCGGAGAAAGCAAAATCTGGAGGTGGGAGGAGTTTGTAACGAACTCTAGACCCATTCTGGAACTCAAGGTGGCAACGCGGACGGATCAGAGGTACTGCGCCTGCGCAAGTGCCACGCCAGGGAGTTCGGTGTTTACCTATCGAAGAGAGAGGTCGTTTTTTTCCTAGCTCCACCCGTGAGCTTAGTGTGGAGATTTGAATTCAGTTAATTGTCTCGCAACGAGAGAATGCGATAAACTCCACCAGTGAGTTTTATTAAGAATAAAGCAGTGATTGTCTCTCCAAGAGAAATCTGTGAGCTCTACCAGAGAGCTTTGCGTGAAAGTTTTTTATCTGCAGGAGGCAGATGTGTTGGAGGCCACCCAGGCCCATTTCTTATTCTTCCTCTCTAGAAATATCAACGGGCTCAATATTTAACCAAATTGTACATTTTTTTTGTGTGAGTGTCCTATGTAAATAAACCAGTAAACATCATTGATGTTCTTCATTTGAAAACGTTAGGACATTACACCATATTTGATTCACATCACAAAAAAGTTAACTGATGTTAAGTGTTTTGTGTGTGTGTGTTCCATAGGATATGCCTTATTGCCCTTTTTCTAGCTTGCTTTCCTCTTCTCCCAAATATTACGTGCTAATTTGTGGTTGTATGTACCCATTGTGTTCTAATTTCCATTAATATGCAATCATGTACAAAATTAAAGTCACAAACATGTTTTTCACTATATTTTTAAATTGCGTGAAGAGAAACTTGAAGAATTTGTATTTTTTTTCTTTATATTTGGAAGAACGAGTAGCATATAATATCAACTTTCAGTTCAGAAAAAGATGTTTAGTGTTAGTTTTAGCCGAATTATTGGATTAAGACCGTTTAAGCATATATTTTCCCCCTGCAGTTTTGTGGATATTGCATTAAAACAAGTGAGATTGTTAGCAGGGAGGCTGACTTCTCATAATCGTTTAGATGATTCCTTGAGATGGAAAGCCATTTGCAGGCTTGAAGCTGGCAAGTCTCAACGGTGGTGGCTTGAGTGTTGCAAGTGTCCCCAAAAAGTGTCTCCCGGCTGTGGAATCAATTCCAAATAAGTGGTACTGTCACCAGGAAGGTCAGCCAAGTTCTCCACTGAGAATAAACATCTATACAGAATAGCTATTTGGCTTTAATCGCAGGATGACATTGGTGTACAACGTCTTCTTTGCTTGCTCATGACCTTGCTGCTGTGTTTGGAAGAAGAATTTCTAGGCAAACGCTCTACAGTCGTCTAGCAGAGACTGTCCTTGTCCTTTATGTTCAGCGTTCAGTCTTGTGTGTCCCTTTGACTGCATCCAACATGAAAGCCAGTATATTTATGGAGCTAGAAACATCAGTCGAGGACACTACAAGAATGGGGGTGTGTTTTATTGTGTGTGATGAATCGAAATTCCCCAGACAAAGTAATTCTATTCATCTAGAGAGAAAGTGCTCTTTTTGATCCCCACTACATAACAAAATCTACAGATTTCGTGGCAAAGGAGTCTTTGTGTGTGGCGGCATAACGTTGTGCAGTCGTATATCCCTATAGGGATGAGATCCTGGAAACCTATATAAGGTTTTTTGGGGGTAATGTGGGCCCGAACTACATTTTTATAGGCCAAAATGAGCAGCCACACAGAACTCATATTGTCAATGAATTTTATTAGGGAGGGGATATTCGCCGTATGGAATGACCCCTTGAGGTCTTCCGTTCTAAATAATATTGAACATATTTGGAATAGTCAAGAAAGATCTTTTCCAGGACCCTATAAGAGTCAAAAGTTGTGTTCTTAGAAGAATGGGCTTAGTTACCACAAATATTTAGTGACATTCTCATAAACAGTGTGACAGCTCATATTGAAACTTGTATACTAGTGCATGGTGGTCACACTCTGAATTAGAATTTTAATGAGCTAACTCTGATTCATGATTTCACACTTTTTGATACATCCTGCATCTTGATTCAAAATTAAAATCTTTTCTATATGGTTATGTTTCTATATTCTTTCTCACACTACAAAACGTCTCTGTGTTAAATTTCGTGCCAACATAATAGGTAGTTCATCAGTTTTCCTAGATTTTGTGTTTGTGACCTTAATTTTGGACATGAATATACATATGCCATGAATTAAGAAACACCTTGTATATGATAATGTTTTTAAACTCATTATTCTAGCAAAATCTGTTTTTGATTTGCAGTTGTAATTATAGTTGACCTTGTTGACAAAAATAGACCCATTTATCTAATATCATGGCATTTAGAATATATTTTTTAAATTCGAATTTACTCTGTGAGAATTTTGTTTTGCAGTAGGATGAGTTGAAGTGTTTGACTCCATCAACATTAAAACAAAGTTTTATTAAGAAGTTTCTTCTCTTGTAGCAACAATTATATATAATGTACTCAAACTTTTTTGACAAATCATAATATCATCTCATTTCTGCTTTGTATAAAACTAGTTTGAAATGAATGAACGTAATTTGAACTATCATTTCAGAATTTTTCATTATAGCATGCATACAATCTTCTCAATATCCGACAAATTCTAAAGTTTTATAATGGAAAGTCTTACATTCAGAGTGATTATTTAGAACCACGAATACTAATTAATAAACAAGAGGGCAAATATAAATTATATAATCTACTTGGTTGTACAAGGTGTCTCAGGATTATTGGGACAAACTTAACTTTATGGGGAGACAAGGAACACATCACAAGGATTCAGCAACTCATGATTAGAAACGTCTTAGTTCGGTACTAAGTGACGTTGTTCACAAGATCTTTAAATGAAACATACCTGCATGACTGCAGTCATTTGAGCTGTCATCGCTTGCAAAAGCGTATTGGACTTTTTATGCACACCGAGCTGGCAGATATGCACATGATTTACTGATTGGCTGAAGGAAATGCACGAGATGAAGGAAATGCAGAAGGATTGTAACGCGAAAATAGCACAGAGAGATGCACCGGGTGGTTGCTAATTTGAATCACATATGTGAATATGGATCATTAAGTGGTACCATGTGACACCTGTAGATTCCTAAATGAATCTGGTTGCAAGAATCGTCTTTTCTACTGCGGATATCCAATAAAATCTAGGTGTATATGAGCAAGTTCGGCAATCCATGATCCAACGACATAACACTTACATCGCTAGCAATGGCTGAAGTTTAACACATCTTCTTATGATATTTTCACATCATCTACTACTGCACATGTAATATTTTTGGCTAATAAATATTTCAGATGATCTAAGTCTTGCCTCTTCGTTTCCTATACCTGTCATTCTACTTTCTCATGACGTTTCATACCATGGGTTGCTATGCAAACCTGAATCCTTGTGACGTACCTATCTTCCCTTAAAGTTTGTCCATTAATCTTAGGACACCCTGCATATTTTTTCTGGAAAACGTGAAACACAGAAATATTTTGGATTATTTTTTTTATGAATTTTGTAAATTTAATGCTATTTGACAGTTTTAATGTTTGTAATTTGAATTTGAATAATTGATTATTGGGATAAGTATCCATTTTTGTTTTACTTTCAGACTGTTTACAGTCATTTTTAGTAGTTATTATCTTAACCTTTAGTGTTATTTTAATTAAGAATATTTAGTTTTATTTTTAATCATCCTTTATTTCAATATTTCATGTTACTTTAATATTTATAGTGTGACCTTATTTACGAATACTAAATTTTTTTTGGAAATTTAGTGTTACTTTTTTATTTTTAAATATTTATATTAGTTTAGACTTTTTTTATTACCATGCTTTTGTAAAAATAATAAAAAGCATTTTGAATAATAGTACACATTATAGTTTAAAAACTATTCATACAAAGTACTAGAAGAAAAATACCAGCCAATATATTTTTAAGCGGAGCGTAAGCTGTGAAAATCCTGAAAATTCAGAGAACTTGATATGGTCTGACTGGGGAAAACATCTTTCCTTATTCGCAAAAAAATATTCTTCTAGAACCTTTCGAGCGAAAAAGTTTCTTAACGTATAGGTTGACATTTTCTATTTCGGTAAGAACCGATCAGAGCGTATCTACGGATAAAAATATATCCTTGGTGCATTATGCAATGCTACGAAATAGTTTTGACTTTTGCATCATAATATTTCATAAAGAGAATAAGATTGGGGAGTTTATTCCATTCCGAAAGGCTTTGTAATGATTTATTTTACACCCACCTGGTGGAGACCGATTGGTTAAGTTATTCCGTATTCGAACTCATATTTTTAAGTTCTGATGTTGTACGTAATATCTCTCTATATAAATAAAGTTTTTCCTGAAACTGTAATATATTTATTTATACATAACATATAGTTAGTAAAGATAGGTCGTAAAAAATTGAATTTAACTGAAAAGGTGTGACAAGAACGAATTTTGCGAAAAAGAAGACATTATTTTAAAATTGGAACTACATAATTCATATAAACTACAGTTTTTCCATTTGAGTAAGTATAGACAATTGTATAATTTATACAATTGGGGTTTGGTCTATCATTATGTGAATAGAGTGTACCACACACCTAACCCTTGTTATATTAAAAATATGGGCGTGTAAATTGGAAAAGTGAATATATTTTGTAGAAAATCGCTACGATTTAATTTTTCTTTATAGGAACGGAAATCTATCCTAAGTATATCAAAATTTCATTTCTAAAAATATTCATCATAGTTAAAAATTTTAGTTCTGAAATGGGTTGCATTTAAATGTGCATGACAATCTTAAATTTATGAAGAAAAAATAAAAATGATAAATAGCTTACAATCGCAATCAGTCTTATAATTTCTTTCAGTATGTATGAACAATCCTTACAGTTAAATCATTGTCGTTTCTTCAGTTTTAAAATTTCCCAAAAGCAATGTTCTTAAAATTAACTCTACTTTTCTAGAAATCTATAAACTACTGCCAGACAAAATGCAACACCAAGAAGGATCAGAGATATCACAGCGAAATTTATTCCGCAGATAACATGTTGTAAAAAGATCAAACGATTAAAATTACAGCTTCTTGTGTCGTATGGATGACAAAATCAGTTGTTAGTGTAGCCGCCATTACTAGCTATAACAACTACCACATGCCTCCGCAACGAATCAAAGAGGCTGTGACGGGTCTATCCGCGTCAATCTTCCATTAATCCTCTTGGGTAACTTTGGGGCCAGCAATTATTCTATTTCACAGCCTCCTCGGGAAAAACACGAGATAGTGATATGAAAATGAGTTCGACTATATAAAGTCTAGATTTAGTAAGAAAGAGAAGGAATTGCCAAATTAAATGTAAGCATCATCTACGGATCTCTTCAGCGAGCTTAACGAGTATTGGATAGTATTTGATATTATTAATCATTGTAGGAATCAAAGAGATTAGATTTAGTACCGACCTGACGTTAGTAAGGGTTCGTCTCCTTTGTCAATTCTAATAGTTGAGATTACTTAGTAGGGAATATTAGATTTAAAGGTTAGAACTGAATGTTAGATTTGAAAATCAGGATTAATATAGGGATAAGATAATCACTCCAGGGTTTCTATTTGTAGTTTTAACTTGTAGTTGTTATTTGTGTGTTGTTAATAAATATTTGTAATTATGGCTTTCGTTGGTGATAATGTTCCCTTCCACACCTAGAGACGCGCCGGGCAATGAGAACCCAGTCCAAGATAGAACTGGGGCACAACAAGGCTTGGATGTATTCTTGGGATACAGCAGTTTATGTGTGGCTTCCACATATTGCCAAAGTTGATCTGGTGTAGCAGCGGGTGGTGTATCCCGAGCAAGTCGTTGTACAAGCAGGATCCACACGTTTTTCGATTGGCGATAGATCGGGATAATAAGCAGGCTCAGGAATCAAATCAATGTAACGGGCTCAGAAGAACTCTTCAACATTGCGTGCCACGTGTGGTCATGCATTAACCAATTGGAATATGGTTGATGGCAAGTGCTGAATGTATGGGAGAACCACATGCTCCAACACCTCAGATGTAGCACTGGCTGCTCAGTGTACCGGCAATATTGACTAGATGGGTACGGCTGTGAAATCCAATATCATCCAAGTCTTTGATACCAGGTGCAAGACCAGTTTGGTGACGCATAACGCAACAATTCAACCGCCTCTCACCACGGTGTCTCTAAACTCGAATCCGACCATCGTGATGTTGCAGGCAAAATCGTGATTTGTCAGTAAATACAATGTCGTTTCATTCCACTGTCCATATACGCCGTTCCTCTCATCATTGGTGGCGCAAACGTCTGTGGTTTCCAGTCAAGGGTAAATGAAGCAAAGTACGCCTTTAGGACATTCCACTCTGCTGAAAAGGGCATTGAATGTTACGAGCGGACACCGAATGATACATAACAGATTGATTCTGTCGTGTTGTGGTTCGTGATGTGGCTGATCGATTCATCACTGTCATGCGCACAATCTACATGTCATCTCGGGCAATGGTACAACGGGGTGGATGCGATTGGCCCCGTCGGTTCGGTGTTTCCTCCTGTATACAAAGATGACAAATCCGCATCACAATTTCATCGTTCCGTTCAACACGTTGACTGATTTCTTTGAAGTTATAATCCTCAATCCTTATAGGCTACTATTCTTCCTCGGTCGAATTTAGAAACTTGGTCAAAAGACGCTCGATGTCTTCCACGAGGCATAGGTAAGCATCTTACACACAAAAAAACCCGCATGAAAAAAACTTGCCATGCTTCAAATAGCCAATCTGTTCTGCCCTTATATAGCGCGTGACGTTACGGTCACCCATGATGTGTGTCTGCGTTATAATGCTAATGATTCGCATACTACATCACCACCAACGCATGATGTAAATTTCATACGGTTTGCATGCTTCCTGAAGGGTGTTGTATTTTGTGTGGCCAGGAGTGCAGATGAATAATTCCTTACAAAAAGGAATCAAGGGAATCAATAGTAGTCCTCATAATTAAGAAATAAATGTTTCAATTTCCAATTTGATGCGTTATTTCATTACTGTTTTTATATAAAGCCACAAACATTATAAAACATTTGAAACATACTTTGCTAGGGATATTTTTTTTAATATACTGATACGCCTAAATAAGAAATACAAATGTCCAAAATAAGTGAATTTAACATTATTTTGGTGATTAAATCTTTTTTTCTGCTTCTCTATAATCAGACGAGAAATACAAACCAACATTAAATTAATGAAATCCTAACACAGAAAAGTGAATAGTGAGGTAAGAAACAGTAAGCCTTGAAGTAAAAGTATTTCAAAATGCAATTAGTGTACCTCATTTTGTCGATTATTTAACTATAGCAATGTTGAATGCTTTCAATAGAACAAAATGTTCCTGGAACAGAATATTGGTACTTTTCCGTTTCGCCGGTGAAAATCTCGCCAAGTTGTCACTATTGGCCATTAATACACAATATACACATAAAATATTAATAAACATTGGTCATCATTGATGTTTCATCCATTTTTTACTTATTATGAAAAATGTGTTATAAGAAAAGATCACGTCTTATTTTGAAAATGTTGTAAAAGGTTCCCAGGAGGAATATTCTGCTTGGCGTATGTTCTATCATTTTTAGTTACCTTTTCGCCTGCGCGAAAAGGAAAAGCGCCAGAATTTTCTATGAGCCAAGCACCATTATTGATTAAAAAACATTTTTAAATGCAATAGATAAACTTAATTTGCTTTTCAATTTCGTAACTCTTTGCTAGGTGAAGGGTCGGCAAACTTTCGAGAGGGAAGTGTCTAAATTATTAGGGAAACGAGCTAATTACAGCACACCAGAAAAATATTTTTGTTATTGATTTGCACAAGTGGGAGAAGAGATGCACCATATTCCGGTAGCGCTTACAATTTTAATTGCCGTTTTGGTAGACATAATATTTTTAATAATAGAGTAGACGCAGAAGCAGTGGCGTAACGGAAAATACTGGGACCCCTGCAAAGTTAGGTTTTGGACTCTAAGGAATTTTACTAAGGATTGCAAAACCATTACCTTTGAGCCCCTGGAATCCTTCTCCCTCCCCCACGATGCAGTGGTTGCGGTGGTGTACATTACGTCACTGGGCAGAATTCTGAATAGAGACAACATTTTATTCAGAAGAGCAACAGTCTGTCAACTCCTGGACTAGGTGAAAGGTGTGTTATTTCATCTGAAATTCTTAAAATTATTTCTAAATGTTGCTTGAAAAAGCTTGGGTTAATTTAGAATAGGGGTCTTTAACCTTTAACTCGTGCACTCTAGGGTCATATCAATAAATTTTCAATGTTCCGCGGGCCTATCAATACATTTACATAATTAAGTCTGCCACACAATTGTCAAAAAATAATGTAGTCAGGAAATTTGAATAAGAAAGGGAGAATTTTGTTTTACAAAGACTTTAACTGATTCTAAGGGTGATTACAGATATGGTGTTACAGATTTCTGTATATGTATATTACAAAAAATAGTTATGTATCTAAGATAAATATAGTCATGATAGAATATATATATTTCAGTTTCAAAAGCATTAAATGGAAGTCAAATAAAATTACATGATAAAAATCCACCTATTCTTCTGAAAACTTCTGAGATTTTATTCATAGTCAGATTTTTTAATATTTAGTATTATTTAAGATACAATATGATATTTTTGAAAAAATCATGTTTAAGAAAATTTTATCTCAAGTGTATATGAAGCATTTGAATAAAATGGTTTAAATATCAAGAATATCAGAAAAATGACAATTTTTAAGACAAAAACAGAAGGCAATTTTTCTTGATTGACTTAGTTTCAAATGAAGGGCCACTAAAATGTCTTCAGAGGGCCACAAGTTGAAGAATCCTAATTTATAGAACATGAGTTTAGGATAAACAGATTTCTTTATATTGATATAGATGACGTATAAAAGTATAGTTTTTGATGATAAAACGCTTTTTGACTTTCTATCACGCCTAAAAAGTTGTTTGAAAGCCATTCGTCCTTAAGAATTGTTAATTTTAATATAATTCTGCTCCTTTTTTTATTGAATGTAAAAATATTTATTTGATAAAGTACGGTTTTATTTTCTACTTTAACTGAAATTTAGTAATTGAGAGGGATCTTGCAAAAAAAAAAATAGAATTAATATACAACAGAAAATACAATATATTTTACAAGATTTAGAACTAAAAAGGCAAAGTAATTATTTGCAACTCTTATAAAGCATTTCAAAGTAATAAAATATATTATTACAAAAATAGTACACTCAAGTATTTCCGCTACGCTGTTAAAAGTAAACTTTTTTTAAACTTCAGCAAGGATAAAATGTAAACTCACAATTTTGAACTTGAAAATTATGATATACTTCAAGAATATAGTATTGTTTCTTATATTTAAATGAACCATTATATATGTGTATATATGACTATTCTTTTTTATAACCAA
This sequence comes from Trichonephila clavata, assembly GCA_019973975.1. Classification (NCBI taxonomy): domain Eukaryota; kingdom Metazoa; phylum Arthropoda; class Arachnida; order Araneae; family Nephilidae; genus Trichonephila; species Trichonephila clavata. The sequence continues at coordinate 17,283 of BMAO01021292.1, forward strand.
AATGTTTCGCAAACCTAATGAGTGATTGGTGTGGATAGTTGCCCGTATTATAAATCCAACCGATCTTATAGTTCACCCATAAACATAGAATTAATTTTAATCTTCCTTAATGCAAGGATACCGTAGTCTCTCATCCGCCTACCCTAAAGTCTGATTGAGATGACTGTTGTTGTAACCAGAGAGTATAATTGCTAATGCCGTTAAAGAGCTCTAGGCCAAATGCAGTTGTTTGAGTTATGAGAAGATAGATTTAAAGCTCCGACACAGTTTGTTTAAATATTACCGGTTATGTCATTTACTGATTGCGATTTCTAGTGTGATTTAGTCGAAAATGCATGTATTTTTGTTTTTGCTATTAAGGTAATCTAAACTGGAACGTTAACAATGTAACTCAGCGAAAATTTCTAAAGACGATAAAATCTTTCAGAAAATGAGCTAAAATTTTAATAACATTAAGATAATTTAAGATTTAAGAATTTAAGATCATTTTAAGAACATTATTTCTATAGGGTCAATCAACGTGTGGTGACCCTGAGTTCTCAGGCTAAGTTTGGGACTCCAAGAGAACAAAAACTTTATAAAAATAATCACTTTTATATGATTTAATCATACTATCAATCAATATTATAGACTGAGGGAGCAATCAAATTAGTTAACTATCTTAAATTCGTTATGGACAAATAGTTAAACACTTATCTGATTTTGATGCAGTGAAAAAGTCCCCTTGTCAGATTTTTTCTGGGCCAACTATATTCCAATCTAAAACTTCGTATCCCTTTCACTAAGACTTCCAAAAGGATTTCGCTAATCTCTCTTTAATATCAGCGTAATTACTAACACTCACATTGCCAGTGTTTGAATAACACTTAAATATGTGTGTGTGTGATATAAATGCATGCTGTCCCTACGGGAATCTAAAAAAAAGTATTTCTCCAACCGGACTAGTGAAAGGGTGCGTAAAAGACCGTCACAGACGGAGTTTGAGTATTTTAAAAAAAGAAGTGATTTTCGACTGAATCTTTTTGAAAAATCAAAATGTGTTCTTTCTTGTTTCTCTTCTTGTTGGTTGATGCATTGTTTTATTTCCTATTTCCCCCGTTTATTTCACATGACGTTTCTTTGCCTTTGAGGAGGAGCAGAGTTCTGTGGAAAAGTCCAAGCATTTCTTTTAAACAGGTTTGGATTTAGTGACCTAGCTGTTGGTTCAGGTGTTGGTGTTTTAATAAAATTATGCAGCGGATTTCACTTACTTTTGGCAAAAATGAATCCTTGTGGCGTCTTTATCCTACAATCCATTGCGAAAGTCGGATGATGAGCTCCCTGTAAGCATTTTTCATTTTTTTCTTCTTAGCTTCTTGGGAACATTTTGTGTACATGCGGTCATTCTAACATTTGAAAAATGATTCAACGTCAAAAAAATAATTTCTTGGTTTACTGAATTCATAAGTGGGTCGTTATGGGGGTACAGCGCTTTTGCTTTAGAGTACAACTGGTATTTTGATTCCCTTGTAAAAAACTACGTTATTCATCGCTTAACACTTCATCTACATTTCATATGTGGCACATTGTTCTTTTTGGCCTAATCATCTGTTTAGCTAGTAAATGTTCTTTAACTAATGATTTCGATAAATTATCTCTTTGAGTGTTTAGAAGAGAGCTGATGTTTTCCTCGAAGGTAGACAACATGTTGTAAGGTTTTCAATGCTGTTGGTCTCCAAAAAATCTCTTATTGGTTCGATTAATGAATAACTATTTTATGTCTATATGTTTAAGAGTCTTGCAAATCTCTCCCAAGGAATCCTTTTGTTGAACTTAAGAAATAACTACGGCACCCTTCTGTTTGACGTTCATTCTACTGTGACTGATCCAGATCAACATGCTTGAAGGACTACAGTTTTTTGAAAGGTATTGCAGACGATTTCTGACTACAGAATTTAAAATCGTCTGCTGCGTTTCAATCCCAGAAGATGATTTCAAATATTTGTAGCAGGGTAGGTATTTGACAATTGTCTACAATGAATTTGATTGCACAAGTCTTTCATTTGAGGATATGGAATAAAATAATAAAAACACTTATACGTTTCAAAATTTCCGTTTCAACTAAAATCGTTCTCAGATTTTAAAATTTTAAATATAAAACCGAGGTAAAAACTTATCTGTGTGTTATTAAGTATTGCATTCAAATAATGAATGGCACACCCTATTTCAGAAAGAAAGAAAAAGATAATTATGCATAGCTTATAAAATTGCATGAATGCTTAATATAATATTTCAAAGAACTTTTAAGTATATTTTTGCAGAATGTATGATCTTTCGATTTGTCATTAACTTTGCTAACCAACTGTATTAAAGTAGAAGTTATTTCCTTTCAATTCGAATGTTTCGAAATTAAAGTACCTGCTTTTCCTACTGAAAGCGACATACATTAAAATGATGAGTTTTTCAATTTTACCCAATAATGGCTCGCATTTTTTGCTTTCCTTAGGAAAACAAATTATTCTGATTTCATCAGGAATCTGAATTCCATATAAAAATAACAAACTGCGTAGAAATAACATATTAGAAGATATAATCTTATTTGGGGCAAAAAACTGCGTGACTTGTCTGAAAAATGCATTTTCATAATGATAAACATTTTTAAAAGCAGAATTTTCCCATGAATTACTTAGTTCGTTCTATATAATCAGAGCTGTGTGTGTGGGAGATATCATGAACTATACCATAAGCTTTCATCTTTTTTTTTTTTGCCTTAAATGGTCTTATTTGCTATTGAATCCTTTTTTGATCATTTTTTCTTTAGTTCCAAATATTTAAATATATTTCTTTACAAGTATTTTGGAATTTTAAGAATAAAAAGAGATTTTTTTTCCACATTTGTTTCAAACATCAAGGTGTTTTAACAGTTGTGAGTACGTAAAAATTTCTTTTAACTCTTAAAAAACTAAGTATTTTAGTAAAAGAATGACAAAAGACCTCTAGTACTTTTTAAAAATACTTTTCTTTGAAAATGATGCCCAGTATGTAGTTATCAGTTTTATTTTGTAATATTTGTGTAGAAATAAATAAAAAGAAATTGTGACGTATGTTGAATAAGTTCCCCTTACATTTATTTTGATGTCTCAACAGCATCACGTTGCAAAGTTTGTAGTCTGGAAAACTTGATCAAATGCATACCAGAGGCAACGAAACCCCTTAGCATGCTCTAGTGTCTGTTCAAAGAATTTCTGCTACTAAGCTTCTTAGATTACTTGTGTAGAAAGAAATGATTGTAAAGTTGAGAAGAGCTTATATTTTCAAATATAGTTTACTGGAATTTGAAAATGTTTTCTACATAGAACAGTGTCTGTGGCGCTTGCCCCTCTAGGGGGTGGGATAGCCCTACAAGGGGAGGGGGCACTAGTGTATGTCTAAAAGTCGAAAGCAAAAGATTATTTTAAAAATTAATAATTTACTGAAAGGAAGTATAAAAACAAAATACATTCTGACATAATAAATAAATAAAATACAGATTTACACTGATATAATACACTTATAAATGTATCAGTATTGCACAATGTGTTTCATAATTAAATTAACAGTACGAAGTTAAGAACAAATTTAACAATTACCAATGATCCTACGGGAATGTCATAAAGTTAAATGCAAAATTTAATACTTATCTTGATAATTTGTATAGTATATAATTAAAATTATATTGCAGCTTTACGGAAAAGTATATTATTATTGAATTCAATACATTGTTATTGTATGAAAGGGGGAACGATGAGAATTATTATTGAAAATTAGGGCACAAGTATAGAAAGTTTGAGAAGCACTGACATAGAACACATTCAAATTAAAATACTGTGGGTGTCAATATTTATGCAGGGATATGTATTATGCTTCGGAGTATCCCTCTTGTTATTACTGTTTAAATGCAGTAATAATCATCAATTTTAAATGAAATAGAAATTAATACATATTAAATGAGAACCTAAAATGTTTCACAATTTTATTCACTTCGAGTCGCTAAATTAACGTGCAGTTGTGTTTTCGTCAACAAGTTAATGCAGAAACTAAGATTATATATCACCCAAAAATCATTTTTATCTTAGCCTCTTTGTGAATGAGGAAACTGCGAAATTTTTACGTATACAAAAACTGTTTTCTCCCCATTAATTCTAGGGAAAGTTATTTCATTTTCTTCCATCCTTATATATAATACCACTCCAACTTTTTTTGTTAAGAAGATAAGATTATACAAAATATATCGGAAATATTTATTTTTAAAAATATTTTGATGCATTAAATGTATTGAAAATCATGTCCAATATTGGTACCAATTATTTTGTAATATATATATATATATATATTGTCATAGAACGTTATAACTAATTGCTTAAAAGTACTTTGAATTGTAAAAAGTAGATGTTAACTGATATACACAAGAAATGGTGGCGCAACAGCCCACAAAGGGCCAAAGCCTACTCTACTTACATCAGTTTTCATGACCTTGAGGGACACTAAGGTCATTGAGCATATGTTCCATTCAAAATATCAGTATGACGCGAAACCCTCAGTATTTAGTTCCCAAGCAAGCTTGGTACTCCTTTATCGAGCCACTGAATGAATAAAAGGCTAAGTCGACCTTACTGAGCCCGGAGTTTGAATCCCGGACCTGTGGCGTGAAAGAGTGATACGCAACCACTCAGCCCCTGGGCTTCCATGATTGATATAACAAGTGTTTATTTTTCAGATTGAGATCACCTTATTATTATTATGACTAGTATATTGAACAATAAATATTTACATTAATGCTATTCTGTATTGTACGCGCATTAAATTAAAGTAGTTAAGGGACTTATGGTATAAATATTTATAATCTGCAAAAATTCAAGAAAAATGTATTAGAAAAAGGTTTGCTCAAATAAAATATTCTTGAAACTCTTTGTAAGAGATTACGCTTTCTCTCTGTCTTTATATATTTAGATAATTCATAATTATTTAATCTTCCATCACTTCTATGAGAACAAATTCCAAGAGTAGAATTTAGTTGTATTTGCTTTTATCAGTCCTTTTATTATTACGGTGAAGGAGTTTTCTCATTTTCCCTTCAAATGCTAATGGTGAGGGTTCATATTGTTACGAATTTTGTATAAAATAATGTAAATAATTTGTATTTGGATGTGCAATGCCTTTATATTACTCTATGCTAAATTTATTTCATGATAAAATTGTAATATTCACAAGCAACGCCGTCCCTTACGTTATAATGACGATTCAATGGGAACTTGGCGAAATATTGGCAATAGAGCCAAGTTGGCATCATTTTTGGCGACCAATTTGGCAATTTTGGCGACCATGTTGGCGAGTTCGGGACCCTCTGGATTCTTCTAGAAATTAGTAGAGAAATCCACTAATTTCACGATCTGTGGCGCGAGCGCATCTTTCCAGAAATTTCGGCCTCTGCTATAAATAGCGAGAGACTCGCCGAAATAGTCAGTCCGATTTTAACCAGCGAGTAGTGAGTACTGTTTTGATTAACGATTAGAAGACTTACCTTGAATTTGATAAGCTCGGCTGTGCTTGTGAATAGTCATTTACACACGTGAATTTTAGACACTGCTTATTGTGTCTGAGTGCTGTTGAAGGTGTGAAATCCTTCTGTTAATTATTCTGCGAATTTTGCTGTTGAATCCTGTGTTTTCAAGGATTGATTTATGCCAATAAATACTCATCGCTCTTAAGGAATTGCCTTGTTATTTACGACTTTTTTTGCATAAAATCCTCGAACCCCGATCTACGTAACAATATTTTTTTACAATATAGTATTAACCATAAATGTGAGTTTTAAATTAGTATAAGAAACACACACGCTCTAAAGCAATTTCTAGTAATAGAAAAATGTATCACTTGATTTTATTATCAAATATTTACAGTTAATAGCTTACTTATTTTTATGCTTTAATTAACTTGTATATCCTACTTATATATATATATATATATATATATATAAATTGAGGTTTTTGTGTGTATGAAATCGCTTGAATGGCATGTATATGTATTTTTCGTGGAAAAGATTTTTGTGTTATCATTTTATTGCAGCACCCCACCAGTTTGCGCTACAGCATATCAATTTTACACCGTTCAATCAATCGCCAAATTGCCAACATGATCACCAAAAAAAGGCCAACTTGGCTCTATCACCAAAATTTCTCTACGTTTCCATTGAATCGTCATTATAATTTAAGAAACGGCGTTGCTTGCAAATATTACAATTTTAACATAAAATAAATACAACAGAAAGTAATATTAACGTATTACACATTCAGATATAAAATATTTACTCTATTTTAAGCGTTTATTACACAAAATTTGTAGCAATGTGTTACTTTTGCTGAGTATAGTTCAACTTAGGAATGTGTTTTCAAAAATAGACCAGCATGAGAGTTACGGGGCGTTATAAATAAAAATAAAATCCTTTTCATCAACTAATAGACCTTCAGGCTTAAAATTTGACAAATATGGTTTTTGTTCATCTAAGATATGCAAATCGCTTTTTATTGTTTAATTTGTAATTCATATAAAATTCATTCTTAAAAATGCTTCTTTATCCTCCAAATCTGTATTGTTTAATTTTTCAATTCACCCGTGCGAAGAATGGGTGTATCAGCTAGTATATATTATATTTCTGAGATGCAATGAGGAATAATGGGTATGTGGAAATAGCAGCCCCTTTTAGAATTTTCAACATATTTTCTTCATCACGAAACGTAAAATAAAAATAGAAAGAATCATAGAAGTGAAATATCTTTAATGGTTAAGATTGGAGAATACATGACAAATAGAATAGCCGAATTAATTCGCAGAGTTCCACACTTTCACGCGCCCACTTTAGTTCTAAGACCGAATAATGAGATAGCTAATATACTTTTCGGTCTGCATCTTTATTTTGCTCAAACTTATAGCTAATTTTTTTTGGATTTAGAAACAATTTTTTCATTAAAATGCAGCTGATAAAGGATTACCACTGTAAAGAGTTGCATTTGAACCACTTGTATTTTATTAAAAGAAATTACTTTGATGTTTCTTAATGTTGCACGAATTCTCTTCTATAAATCACGAATGAATGTTGCATCACGTTATCATTTATATGATCTCCCCATTTCTGTCAATATTGTTTTCATTTCATTTTTTTAAAAAAAAATCATGTATAATCAATTATAAGAAAGGAATATATTTTTACAACATATATATTAAAATTGTTTTACACTTTTAAAATAATTATATTAATTTTATCATGATGTAATAACGAATTTTAATAACGAAGTCTAGCGTACCAAAGGACGCGATAAGCAAGAGGTAATAGTCACGAAATTATGACCAGTCGACCAGCAGTCAAGTCACAAGTTCGAGTCTCGGTACTACAAAAGATCTTCAAAGTAGTGGGAACTGCTACCCAATAAATCTATTGAGGTCCAAAGTCCTCACGTTTGCGAGGTGTAGAAGTTGTGGGAGTGGGTTGCAGCCTCAGTTCTTGTCACTTAATAGAGAGTCAGATTAACGAGGTTTGTTTCCGACAAATATCAAGTTGCTTCATATTGCTATTTTAATGAATAATCAAAATCAAATTAGTGCTAGTTGCAGAAAATTAATTCGACACATTTTGCAATATAACGTTTTCCTCTCTTGTTCTGAAATACTTTTCATTAACTTTATTTTAATTTAATACAGCGTTTCTCCAACTGTGCGGTGTGCCCCCTTAGGGGGCGTGATATAACTGTAAGGGGGGGTGAGATTATTGAAAAGTCGAAAGTAAAAGGTTTATATAAGATAAGTATTAATTTACTGAAAGGAATTAAAACAAAATTCATTCTGGCGTAATAAAAATTAAATGCACATTTACACTGATGTAATATGCTTATAAATGTATCAGTACTTCACAATGTTTTTGATAATTAATGTGTCAATATCAAATTAAAAATAAGTTTAATAATTACTAGTGCCTCTCATGGGCTTATGTGCAAAATTTAATACTTATATTTTGATATTTTGTATAGTTTACAATTAATGTTGTATTGTAGCATTAGCGTCAAAATATATTTTTATTATGTTCAATGCATCATTATGAAATAGAGGAGGGGGGAATGATGAAAACTGTTTGAAAATTTGGTCGCAGTTATTTAAAGTTTGAGAAGCATTGATTTAATAGAAGTATTATAAGAAGTAAGTGAAAATAACATAGCAGTTAAATATATGATATTGTCTATCATATATCAAATATAATCACAGTAATGGGTATATCCGTGATTATAGTAATAATCCTCTTGGATAAAATAATCTTTATAACTGTGATTTCAGTTAAAAAACGCAAGTTGTGAAGAAGACGGGGTTTATATGAATTATAAATTCTATTTAAGTGTTAGTAGTAGAGTAGGCACGTTGAGAGTTGATATATAGAAGAGTAAATAAGATAGAGAGCGGAGGTCTGTAGTTTAGTCAATTGGAACGTATCCAAATAGTGGAGAGATGAGCGCTCAAGGATTAAAATAAATGTTTTCTTATTTCTATAATTATTTAAATTAATTATACTTGATTGCTTCTCGGGTTTAGTGGTATAAGTGCATTCTCCTCTTAAACTGTTTAAAGTTATTTAAGTGAAATAACCAATAAAAGTATCTTATTTTTAAAATGGCTGATTTTTACTCGAACCCTCCCACGTCCACCGTTACGCGACAATATATGTTATTGCGATATATTTCTAATTCTAAATAAATATATTGTATAATTTTTTCTTCCAATGCAATCTATTGCTTCACCTGGTTATTGTTTTTAATGTCCCTAGAAAGAAGTTCTAAATACAGACGACATGACCTCTTTAAGAATTAACCTACTAAACATTTTCTTTATAATGAAAATTGGGATAAAAATAGATCGGAGCACAATAATGAAGTGTCTTTTATAGTGATAAATATTGATTGTTCTGGTCTCTCAATTATGGGAGACAGCAGATTTATGACTTAATTTGCATGCCATCATTACAGGAAACTGTGGGTGTTTCATAATATTCTAAAATTAGGTTTTGACTTCGAATAATCAGTCATAAATTCACCAGATATTATGTAATACATCAATACACGTTTTTAACGTAATTTCTGATATTTATAATAGTTTTTATAAAGCTATGTGTCTATCAAGCTGAGGATATATTTGAGATTAGATTTATTTTATTATTAATGGAGTTACATATATAGATAGATTGATAGATGTATAGATATTGAGTATAACATATTCACTCTAGTTCGGCATTTCTCAAACTCTGGGATGCGCTCCCCTGAGGGGCCGTGATTTATCTACAACGAAAGCGCGAGAATATCGGAAATTTTAAACAAAATATTATTTAAAAAATATATTAATTTACTGAAAGGAAACAAAACAAAATACATTCTGACGTAATAAATATTAAAATACACATTTATACTAATTTTATACACTTATATCATCAGTACTGCACTATGTATTTGATAATAAATTTATCAATAGTAAATGAAGACTAAGTTTAATAACTAACACTGACCCCCATGGGATTGTCACATACAAAAATTATATTCAAATTTTAATATTTATCTTGATAATTTGTGTGGTTATGGTGTTAATCATTACACTATGATTACATGTATTATAAATGAAATAAGTTTACATCCATTTCAGATGGTGAAAATATTACATATCTTTATTCCACTCAATCCATTATTATATTATTATTTCCCTAGCTGTTTTTACAGTTCTAAGGCAATTCATTAAATCCATCATCAGATTCTTTCATTGCCAGATACAACAAGATAAAAGACTACTCTTCGAACATAAATTATTTCTCTGACAAATGGTATTAAATACACTACTCCTAACGAAATTTCTCATTGAAAAAGAAATAACTTACCCAAGCTCATCTGCTTTCCTTCATCGATCAACACCAGTTACTATACGGTTTATAATTAAAGTCATATTGTAGCTTTAGTATCAAATTACATTATTATTGCATTCAATACAGTGTTATTGTTTGGGGGGGCTTGAGGAAAATTATGGAATAAAATTGGGTCGCAAATACTGAAAGTTTGAGAAGCACTGTTTTAGCTTAAACATTTACCATTATTGCTTTCTCTTTGTGTGCCATTCGGAAATATTTTTATTCTTATGTGGTTCGCACTTGAGATACTTTCTTGGCCACTTTTACAATGCTGACCCATTCAGAGAAATTGATTTGAAATCAAAGATGCAGCGTATTCTTTTTCTTAAAATATTTCCGAAGAATTACGATTCATTCATTACGTAGTTCTATTTTTAACCAAAATATAGCAACTACCTGCGTTTTATAATTACTAGTGCCGCGTAAATGTCAGAAGAAATTTCGAAAAAAAAATATTGCTCTTTAATGTTAACTTTGAAAACTGGTTCTAATAAATAATTTGATTAACTTGGATCTTATTTTTTTCAGGAAGATAGGCTAAATCTATATTTATTTTGAAATTTTTAGCGTATAATGAAGGAATATATTTGTAAGTTTATAGCCAATACGCGCGCGCGCGACTGCATTTTATAAGCATCATAAGATATAAGTGATTCATTTCTAGTGCTAAAGTATTTAAGTTGAAGTATTCGATACTGAGTTCTTATTTGTAACTTTTGCAGTGGTACTTTTAACTAATTGTGGATTCGATATATTTTAAGATTTTAAAGTATCAGTAGAAGTATCAGTAAAGTATCAGTATTAAGATTTTAAAGTGAGGGTTTAATGTGCTATGCGTATTATAGTTTGTCTTGAAATGTTCCTAAATTTAGAAGTCCCCCCCCCCTTTATACGTAGTTATACATTTTAAAATAAAAATTAAAAATTTCAATTGCTATAAAAGGTAGAAGAGAAAAAATGAATCACATATTTTTATAAATAAAAAAGTTAATTTATTCAAATTTGAAATTGCTAATTAAGTAAAACCTGTTTTTGTGCGGTAGACAGGGACCACGTAAGAAGAAGCAGCACAAAAAATATGGAAAAAATTTCATAAATGCTTACATATAACTAACAAATTTATCGACATACTGCAGATTTTTTTGTGTACGGTGGAGTGGGACCGCATACAAAAAATCGCTCTTACAAAATGTGTCAATTAACCTTTACATGTACTATATTGCTCAGGTTGCCAAAACAGTCATCTGGGCCCATGGTACTATCTGGTTTGGTTCCGTCATGGATACGACATCATCATCATGTACATTGATAGAAGATATTATAGTAGCGCCAAAGTTAAAATTTATATACCGAATAAAAAAAGATCGCGCAAAAATAAAATCTCACAAAACGAATAACACAAAATAAAATCACTTAAAGGACCACCAATGTACTGGTTCTGTTGTATATTAAAAAAGGTTTTATGACTAATTTTTGAATATAGTTAATACTTTATATAATTTTTATCAAAAGTGTTTCATGATTTAAATTCTTCGAAAATTCTCTTAAAAGGCGAATTTAAAATGCCCTCCACAAAATTATCCTCTCCAATAATATCTTACTAATAATTTAAAGCATGTCTAGTAAAGTTTCATTACGTTATTTTACAACATAAAAGCTAAATAAAATCTATTTGGGAATAAAAATATGTTTACTTGAAAATTAGTTATGCAGTAAAAAGATTTAAAAAATAAAACGTGTTCATTTTCATTGTTTTAAATTTCGCCACTCATTAAATTTTCCTTTAGGGAGAAAAATTCTGCAAGGGAGAAAATTTTTTTATAAGATATTTTCAGCTTGTGATATACAGAAGAAAAAAATGAATCAGTAAAAAAAATCATTTTTAGTAGTTTGGCAGTATTTTTTTCCATGACATATGCAATATTTAATATATTTTTTTATTAATGAAGTTTAATCGTAAGAAAAAAATTTTAAACGGTAACATGGTAAAATTTTACTACTAAATGCATTTACTCTTTCTGATAGTTTAATTAAACCTTTAGTTTTATTTAGAAAAAAATATTCCTTGTTTAAAATTAGAAAATTAATTTTGCCCTTAAAGTATCGTCATCATAATTTTTCTTTCAAACTAATAAATGACGAATAAGTTAATCTTGTCTGGGGAATTTTATATAAAAATAATTGAAGAAATAGACATAAATCATGGGGGTTCATATTTAGTACTTTTTAATTAATATATTCAAGATTTTTCTTTTTAAAAAAGATTTTCAAGATTTTTTTTTTGTTTGACAAATGTATTTTCCCCTTACTTAGAGTGGAGTAAAGAAGTGGGGTATCAATACAAGCGGATAATACATAATTTTTTTTCCCCAACTGAATCTAAGACAGCTTAAACGCGCACCATTAAAACTACGCCTCACAATAATAATCTGGTTTTCTTAATCAAAGTCACTAACCTTATATTTTACTGCTGCGGTTCCTTCGTGACGAACTTTAGGCATTTTATTTTGCTGGATGAATTGATGAAGACTCCACGCTCCGTAATAGTGAATTTCACTATTTTAAATCCGCTTCTCTTCGCGTACAGCAGCACGTATCAGGCTCGTTTCACTTGTCAACAACTACAGTGGTGGCAAAAAGTCCTGAACACACTCATTTTTTAGCGTAATTTGTGTGTTTGACTTCATTTTTCATTGTGAAATTATCGCACTATCTTAAATATTGTTATTGATTTTAATGTATTTTGTAATGCTGATTTCAAATCTACTACTAGTTTCTTAATGACTAAAATATTTTTTGTAGTAAAGCTGCCTGAACACAATAATGTGAAATATGTGCAGAATAAAACAATATAGGATAACATAATATGCAAAGAAAAATAACACGAAAATTGACAAATATACGGTATATTTAAAAAGCATTTTGAAAACTACATTGTTGCTACATGTAAGAAAATCAATATTTTACGGGCCAGCCATTTGCTTTAATTACAGCTCTACATCTTTTTGGCATGGAATGCACCAATTTCAAAAGAAGTTCTTTCGTGACAATATGGTTGAAGGAAAATATTAAAGCTTCAATTAATTCACGTTTGTTTGAAGGTTTTTTCTTTGAAATTTCATAACCAATTTTAAACCATAAGTTCTCTATCGGATTAAGGTCGGGAGACTGTCCTGGCCATTATTCACAGTAATGTCTTTCAACCATTTCTGGACTACCTTTGCACGATAACAAGGAGCGTTATCGTCCTGAAAAATCCATGACTGATTCCCAAAAGGATCTCTCGCAGTTGGTAGCAATTTATTTTGTAGTATTTCAATGTAATCCATGGCTTTCACTGTTCCGCTAACGATGTGAAGTCTTCCAACACCATGAGAAGACATACAACCCCATACCATCACTTTTGTCGGGTACTTTACTGTGGGCTTCAGACACTGAGGGCTGAATTCCTCATGAGTGCGTAGTCTTACATAGGCACTACTTTGGTTGCCAGAAATACAAAACTGACTCTCGACACTAAATATTACCTTTTCCCAGTCTTTAATAGTCCATAATGAATGTTCCCTTGCCACTTCAATCGCCTCTTGCGTTGAAATTCAGTCAGTAATGGTTTTAGGCGCGCTTTACAGCCTCGTAACCCAATTTCCAACAGTCTTCCTCTAACAGTTTTTGGGCACACACTCACATTGGATGTCAAAGTCCATTGTTTCAAAATTTGCGAGGAATTAAGCTTTCTGTTTGAAAGTGAAATTCTGTGCAATAACCTGTCTTCACGTAAAGATGTTTTCTTGGTCGTCCTGATCGCCCCCTGTCCGCAATAAAATTTGTTTCAGAAAATCTTTTCAAAGTTCTCACAACAGTAGAAAGGCCACATGGTACTTTAGCAGCAATTTGGAGCATATAATAACCTTCTTCCTTCAAATGTATTATTTTGTACCTTTTATTCTCAGGCAGATATGGAAATTTAGCCATAATTCCAATATTTTCCCCAAACACACTTCAAATTGCTTTCAATACACTATTTTCCACAAGCACACAACACACAACTGCATTCAATACAATAAACCACGTTTCATCTTTTTCTTGTTGTTGTTGCTTGAAATAACGAGCATTTCAATGGTGGAAAACACACTCTCTCATTCTTACAGTGACCTTGTGCTTTCTTGTCAAGGTTTTTTCAACATATCAATGAAACTATTTACTTTAGGTGAAATCTACAAACAGATTTGAAATCAGCAACATAAATACATTAAAATCAATAACAATATTTAAGATAGTGCGATAATTTCTCAACGAAAAATGAAGTCAAAGACAAAAATTATGCTAAAAAATGAGTGTGTTCAGGACTTTTTGCCACCACTGTATGTGTCGACTTCTCGATCTTTAATTCATTCCTCTTACTTAACTTCTACTTAGCTCACTTTAACTCGCGAAAACCGAATTTATATAATATTCCTTATTTAGATAAATCACACCTGGCTCTCGATGAAGGTTGATTGAAATAAATTGCTTTACAGGAAAAAAGAAGATGTCAGTGAAAGACCGTATAGATCCGTCACAAGCTTACTTGTAGAACCCTTATATATCTTTATATATAAAAATTACGTGTCACAGTGGAGTCCGCGATGGACTCCGAAACTACTTAACCGATCATAATATAATTTTGCATACTGTGTGTCATTTCGTCCAACTTAAAACATAGGATAGTTTTTACTTCAAATAATCACGCCATAATTTTCTTATTGCCGGAAATGTGAAGAATCCGGAAAACGAGAACATTCGCAAAATGTCGCAAAACTCATGTGTTCGTAGTAGCAAATATTGTAAACCAAGATGCGCGAAAAGTAAGTGTCCGACGTATTTCGGGGTTTTAGAACCCGATTTTCGAATCATTTTCCAAAAGTAACCGTAACTTTGCCAGTTAGTGCCTGTCGACGGTATTTTAGGCACACATTACAGGCAGGAGATTACCATAAAAGCCTTGGGTCTATAAAACTTGTCCCTGGCGTATTTCAAAACGAATGATCCGAATATGTTATCCAATCTTAGAAATAACTGTAACTTTGCCGGATTATTCAGGACGACCGTCTATTACGGAAACTGTGGCAGGAGCTTATACATAAAATATTGACGCGAGAAAAATGTGTTCCTGATGTAATTTGAGATGGTGAACGAGAGTCTGAAATCAAATATTGGAAATTCCAGTAACTTTGCCAGATAATGCCGGATGTCCGAAATAGTCAGCACCAGCCTAACTTGTCGACATGAAGACGCAAAAAGTGTAGGTCTTAGACGTATTTCGGGATTGTCAATCCGAATGTTCTCGATCCAGTTCAAGATAATCAAATAACTACTTAAAATAATGCTAGAGGAAAGTCCTTTACGCGAACCATGGCAGGGACTTTCTTTAAAATCCTTGAGTTGTGAGAAATGCTTTCCTGATGTTTTTTGGGGTAGGAAACAAGAATCTGAAATCGAGTTTTAGAAACTCTCGTAATTTAGCCTGATAATGCAGGACGATCGTAATGACAAGTCCTTCAGGGACTGAACTTACAGGAGTAGGGATATTGTAAGCGGGCACCGAGTGCTTCTCGTGGTTGAAAACGAGAATTTGGATTAAGATTTCAAAAAAATTCCCTAACTTTTCTGGATATTGCTGGAATGAGGGTGGCTTTGTGTTCAAGTCTTACCTATGGATTTTTATTCCCTATAGTAACTAAACTTGCAGGCGCAGCCTTGCGAAAATACGATTGGGCTTTGTTGTCACTTTGTTAGATGGTGGAAAAACTACACATTCCGCATCAAGCTGCCATTGGACATTCATAAGATGGAAGATGCAATGTGTACTATTAAAAAAAAAAGAGTGGATTGATTACAGTATTACATATGAATTCAATCATGATCAGGGATAAATGAACCATCACCCATAAGCATTAACTCAAAGTATTACGTAGAACTTTGTAAGATTTAAACAGTAACGAGAAATATTCGGTGTTGTCGTACTAATATCTGGTGATTCCCGTCAGACATTAACAGTCATTCCTCACTCTACTTTTGCTCACGAGATTAATGCATGTCTAAAACAATTGTTTTTATGGTGAAACGTGGAAACACATCAATTAGCCATAAACACGCGAGTACATTTGCAAGATGATTAATTGGAGCAAATATTTTCTGAAGTACTGCTGAATATTGGAAACCGTGAAATAGAACTTCATCCCAATACACATAATGCATGAAATAGTCAGACAATTTTTATACTGTTCTTCAGACAAAAAAGGAACTGATTGAAAGTGTTCTTTCCGGATATACTTTATAATTATCTAGATAATTATTGCCTCTGTAATCATGTTACTTTATCAGAAAAAATGTTGATATTGTGATGAAATAACCACTGCGAATATTCCTGTGAAATTTGGTATCTACCCGTTTCAGAACATGCTCAAGTCAAATATGCAAGAAAAAAAGTCGCCATTTTCATCCGATAGATGGCGCTGTTCCGTATTTCAATGCTTATCGACGGAATATATGCAAATTTTAAGCTCATCAAACAGTACACAAATAAGACCATACGGAGTAATTGTCAATCTGAATAAGAAGGAACGTGTATTGTTAGTGAAGATAATCTATCAGAATGGTAGCAATTATTCAGCTACTCTGAAAGAATATTGGCCCATAAAACGATTAAGAATAGGTCCAATAAGTGTGTCAATGGATTCAAAATATGATTTCTAAATTTGAAATAACTGGAGAACTAATAATTATTCCTAGCACAAGAGGGCGGCGCGCGTCCAGTAACCCGAAAAAAGTGCAACTAATTGATGACGCTATTGCTACTACGAGTAACAGTTCAGGAGCCAGTATGCAGCAAAAAGTGAGCTCAAGAAATGTGGCTCGGACATTTTCTCTTCCCTGGTCAAATGTACATAAAGTGTTGCGCCACATTCTTCGGCGTTATCCGTATAAAATTAAAATGCTTCAAGCATGTGATTGCATTTGGTGGTTCGCATATTAAGCACATCATGTGACAATTTCATTGAATTAATGATGGTTTAATTATTTTACAAAACTTCTTAATGGATAGTTTAATTTGTGATTTTAATTGACGTTAATTTTTGATTACATGATACTGTAAAAATTAATTACTGAAGCGAATTGTATGGAATTTTGACAAAATGTAAGTGATGTTTTTTATTGTTTATATGCCTCTTAGAATGTCATTACGATCTGTCTATCAGTTTTGGAAGTTGTATATGCCACCGGTGAGCGTCGAAATACGGTACAGCGCCATCTATCGGGTGAAAATGGGGTTTTTTTCTTTGCATATTTGATTTGTGCATGTTCTGAAACGTGCAGATACCAAATTTCAATGGAATATTCCCAGTGGTTTTCTCTCCAGCACCCCTTAAACACTTGCAGTTTATTTATGGCCACCCTGTATATATAATGCATGTGTGTGTATTCAAATTAAAATACTTTCATGGGAGGTTTGGCTAATGCAACTTTTCCCTGTTACTCTGAAGTACCAGGGAACCTCGGAGTTGAATACTATGATCGCACTTATATTCTGAAGTTAAGGTCCCTTTGTCCCTATCATTACATTTCATTTTGAAGTACAGTTGAATAAAAAGTCAGGGGAGGCAGAATTTTACTAAACTTAAATGACGAAAATTAGACCATATTCTGTATAGGTTATTATGAAAATAGGAGATTCAATTACCTTTGGTTACTAATAAAGCAGTTGAGTGAAATTAATACTAGTATTCACAGGGTAAAGAGGGTCAAATTCTTTTTTTCTTTCCTAATAGGGCTGCGTATTGCTATTTTTTACCTTTGCAGATCAAGTTCATTCCCTAGGAGCTGGTATCACTTTTTAGTGCAGCTCCGTATAGGCGACACCAATTTCCGCAAGTAATTTTGATGCCCAGTTTCATCCCCAGATGGAGGCCCTTGAGCTCTGACGACGCGAAATTGATTTTAGGAATTTAATTTTGCCGGGAGCACCCAAGCCAAACGGGCACTTCAAGGGGTTTTTTACATGCCGCATAAGCATACGACATTACCGCTGTCTATTTTCTGCATCAAGAAAATTCACCAACTTGGGCCGGGGTCGAACCTGCAGCCTTGGGTACAGAAGGTCAGTGACAAACCAGCTACGCAACCCAGTCGGCAAGGATCAAATAATAGTGATCATGAATTACAATTAACTCGGTTAATTACCTTCTTGAATATATCAATCCAAGACCTTTTCCAACAGACTAATAGATTATAAACTAATAGATTGTATTATTTAACAATTTTTGAAGGGAAAGAAAATTGTTATGTTTATTTTATTTTCAGAGTAAAGATTTCAAGCATATTTTTTTAGACAACCAAAACTGTAAAACAATTCACGTGGTTTACATGTCTGGATAATACTCTTCAGGAAAGTTTATTTCTTAAATCTGACACTGTGAAATTACGATTCAAAATTATTCATTTGTCAAACAAAACGTTTGATTATAACGTTCACGTTGTGTATAAAAAGTTAAATTAGTTTTGAAATGCTGGGGAAAGTTTCAATCGAATATTTATATTTCAGTAGAACGTCGTTTATCCGAACGTTTATTATCCGGAGCGTCAAATATTCGGACAAAAGTCTGGATTCGTTATGAATAGTATAATGTTCAACAGTTGTCTCACGTGATGCCTTAAGTGACGGGAAAACCCAAGATAAGGGGTATTTGGGGAATTTCAGTTGTATGATTTGATAAACATCTGCGCGGAATATTAGGTCAGTTTGCTTCTAGTGAGGGGGTGTATACGAACTCTTTTGTTGAGTTGTGAACTGCTATTGCTTCGAATTCAAAATGGAAGAACAACGTCTTGAACATAGAGGCAAAACTTGAAATATTGAACCGTCTCGCGAAGGGAGAAAGTGAATCGTCTCCAGCCGAGTTTTATAATGTTGGAAAGTTATCGGAGGTTTGAACTCGGTACCTTCCGCTTCGTAAGCGCGTAACTTACCGCTAGACAAAAGTGATCACTCCTGTCCGGAGGCTGTTACTGGCTTATTTAGATTCCGCCACAAAGTCAACAATTTCTCACATTAAAAAAAAAACCGAATAACCATTTTAAATTTTGCGTCAAAACTTGCCTCAGAAGATGGCGCGAAGAAAAGGAAAACCATGGAGGAAGCAAATGATGTTGTTCTTGATCGTGCATTCTACTTGTGGTTTTCACTAAGAAGAAGCAGAGGAGACCCAATATCGGGCCCTCTGTTGAATGAAAGGCTCTGGAACTTAACGAGAAATTAAGCGTACTGCATGGATCGCATTCGGTTTTCCGTTATACGAACGGTGTCCGCTCCCAATTGATTCGGATAAATGACGTTCTACTGTATATATTTTAATTTCATTCTGTAAACACGATTTCACTCTGTTCCACTAGATCTAGTTTTTCTCAATATAGCTCAAGTTCATTTCCGAAACTATTGCTACGTTTCTGATGTGGAAAGAACCGTTATATATTTTTAAGACTAAGCAATTTTGTAAATACATATAAGTAGATTGATGGTGTGAATTGTATTTATACGAGTATTACGAGTAGAGGGATATTGATATGAATATGACGACAATTCTGCATGTTTTATCTGGATGTTGAAGGCAATAATTAGCCTAACTTTACTTTTATCCTACTAAATTGTTTAGTTGTTTGAAAATCTATTAAAAGTTGAGATTTTTTTTTTAAATTTAAATTTGTACCCTGAATGTTCCGCGTCTTGTTTAGATGAAAAAACTAAAACTTTTTCCTACTTGAGAATTTCTGCATTCTAAATGTTAGAGAATTATGCAATTTAATTCGAGGTCCCACATGAGAGATTTCTATATTATTTCACACTATTTTATATGTTTAAATGTTATTTTTTTTAAACATAAATATTTGTGAACAAGAGAAAAAACTGCGCAATATCTATCAGAAAAGTCTAGAAATATTTTCTATAGTTACGTCATATTCTTTTTATTCTTTTTTTTCCATTCTTTCCTCAGATTCATAGGATTATTAAATTTTTATTTAAAATATTTTATTGAACGCTAATAAAGTTGTAAAATATTGAAATATATTAGCATATGTAATGTAAAAAAAACTACTATGTAAATATTTTGAACATTACACGATGTTAGTGACATGTCAACCTCTGAATGCTGCATATAGAACTTTTTTTTTACTTGACTTATTCTCTTTTACATTTCGGCTTTTTCGTTATTTGTATTTAAAAATTCTTAATACGTATATTTTTCACCTGATTGAGTGGGTGCGAATGCTCACTAAAACTAATTCTAATGATATTTATAAAACATAAAATTGATTCATGATTTTTAAAACCGCAAAGCAACTCTTACAAAGCATTTATTGATTCTTACTAAGAGAATATAAATAAAGCACTTAAAATGAAATGGTGATTAGTGAAAGCCCCCCCCCCAGTCTTGTTTATCGTAATCATTCATCAGTTCGTTTGTCAGTGCATCTATGCGTGTTATTGTTTCAATCGTTAATGCAGAAGCCAAAAAGAGATGGCTTCAAATGTTTCTAAAGACTTTTTAAGTGAGATTTTAATGGAACTATATGAATGGTCATTTCAATCAACAACGCTTTTGTGATTCATACTAAGGTGAAAAGAGAGAGAATATCAATATGGTATACAGAATGTTCAAACTTTGATTTTTATATTCGGTACTATTTAATTTATTTTTGAAGAAAACATTAGTGAAGAAAAGGGCAGTTAGTTTCTCTCTGTTAAATCAATTCGCATGCCTCAAATCGGTACGTAAGAAATGGTCATGATTTTCTTAAGGGACAAAGAAATTTTTAATCACTGTTTACATTCACAGTTAATTATCAAATACTGTTATGTTAATACGAAAATGAATACTTTGCAACGGTCTCTAAATTAAAGGGAAACAGACAACTTAGTTTAAATACGTGCATATTTTAGTCTTACTCAACCCTGATGGAAAATTAACCGGTAAATTCCGAAACATTATAAAAGCTGTTTCTATTTCATAATAATCTGATTTTCTTAATTGCTTTTCTCTTGCTTTTTCACTTGAAATCTTGAGAATTAAATGAATCCAAAGTTACACCACACATAATTCAAGGAAAATAAAGAAACAATATGCGCAAAACATTATCTTTTTTAAAAAAATGGAGATTTTGCTTAATTGATTACAGAAATATCGAGTATATTTACAGAATGTTTAAAGTATTTCCTGTATAAAATAGTGTTTTATTGAGATATAAATATAAAACGTTTAGAAGCTTTCATGAGAGCTTCACGATCATCAAATAGCAATTTCTGAAGAGCGTTGATATTTAAATGTACGACAGTTTGAATACGTAATAGAAAAATATCTAATACTGAAAAAAAGACTGAATCATTCCAAATTGAATTTTTGTGAAGTTGCTCTATAAAATAGGATTAAAAAATTAAGAGAAATCTGTAAGAATATTTACCGGTTTTAAGTAAAAAAAATCACATGGCTTGAAAAGAAAAAAATTAAAAATAAAGTCTTATATTTTAAATTAATTCATTAAATTTTTTTAAAATTTCCACTGTATCTATTTTTTTAAAATTTTATCTTTTTTAATTTAAAAAATAACTATATATAGTAGTGTAATAATGGCCAGTTAGGCTATTATTGAAGGATAATATTCTAAGGAATCAGGTTCAAAGGAAGTAATTTGAAATTAAAAACTATTAAATCTTTTAAAATTTCATTTTTTTTACTCAGAATTAGTCTAACAACCTTAACACTATGTACTATTGTCTATCATAAATTCATAATTGGATATCTAAAGAACCCAGTTATGTAAATTCAACATGCTAAAGTCAAATTACCTAACAAGATTATCAACGCTTTCTTTGCTATTCTTGAAAAAACATAATTACACCATTAAATATGTTTGTTTCGCCAAGCTCTTAAGAAGTGAAAAGTGTTGATTGTTTTTTATGTAAAAAAGTCTTTTTTTCCCTTTTGTAAGTATGTTGATATCAATGTACATTTTGGTATGTTGAGCCACGGAGCCTGTGGATATTTTTAAAAATCAATATTTTTTGTTTTGTTTTTTGCTTTCATTGTTGACTGAATATGGCTTCAAAACTGGAGAAAACTTAAGTTAGGCAAAAACTATAGTTGAGCGCGGACAGTCCTTCGCACTGCAATAACTAAACTTGTAATTGAAATTAGTAACTCTCTCGAAAATGATGACATTGAAGGCGAAGTGTTAACGGTTTTTAAAAATCAATAAATTGATCAAAAACATCAATATAATGAACTTAATAATCATGTTTGTAACCGAACAAGTAATTTAGATGATTTGGCAAACGATACTGAAAAGCTGAAAACAATTTGTCTTCTCATCGAGTTTAACTGTAATTTATTTTTTTAGCCTTTAAAAAAATTATGTACTCTTTTCTGGGGTAAAAAATGAAACAAATAAACTCTGATTCATGTTCTCTGATTCATGTTATTCTTATGTTCGGAAATTACATCAAATATCATTCATTTTGAAGGGGGGAGGGGAATAAGAAAGCCAGTGTATGGTGAAATGTGCTTATTGGGCAAACTGTATTTAATTTTAACAACTGATTTCGTTAAAATTCGTTTTTACGTTTATTTTATTTATTTTTTTCATTTTGGAATTTGAAAGAATGAGTATTTTTATAGAGGGCCGTCTATATTCTTCATCTAAGCATTCGTCTAAACAGAGGTAGACTTTTTAAAGTCTAATAAATTTGTATTGTTCTTATAGAAAAATTTGCACTACAGACAATTTTTTGTAGTAAATAAATAGTAATATTGTATTTACACTCTGTTTAAAAAGGATACTTATAAAATATCCAACTGAAAGAGTTACCAAGAATTATAATAGAAACAAAATTACATTAAGACATATGAATAATGTTTGAATTAATGCTTTTTGAAATTTTTTGGTTCCATTTATGGCAACTCCGGTTTTTGTGTAATTTTTGAGTTTTTAAGAGAAAAAAAAAATATCGAACAGAGGCAATTTTCTCGAAAAGAGATGTATTCCTTTTGTACAAAGTGGGCGGGAAACGTAACACAAAAGGAATTATAACAATGCTCGGTTCGAAACATTTGAGAAGAGGGTACAGTTTTTTTTATTAAAAAATTCCAAGAATTTGTTTTGGTTAAGAGAGGCTATTTTTCTGACTTATGCTTGTTCAAATACTTCAATAAATCGTGTTTTCAATTGAGTAAAAGAGAAGAATAATTCGTGTTGTATTTTTTTTTTGGTACACAGATAAATGTTAAAGAAAAGCAGAAACATTTTTCCATCTAAAGTAAGCAGTGTCGTTTTTAATGAATATTTTAGTTAAGATTATAAAAAAAATTATAAATATATGATAGATATGAGAAGCGAATAAATAGATATTTTTTGAATGGAAAATAATTTATTTATTGAAAGGAATGAAGAACTTTGAAGTCATGTTTTATTATTCTTTTTTTCTAAATTTTGGATTTTACATTCTGATATTATTTTTCACTTTACAATGATTACATCTTTTACACAGTAACTGTAGTAGGAATAACTCCTAAAATATCAGAAGTTATCAAAAACGTTTAGCATACACATAATCTGTTGCAGGATTAAAAAATCTTATATATGTAAGATGCAAAAAATATTTAATTTAAAAATAATATTTTGAATAAAATAAAGAACAACACAACAAATTTTTTTTAAAAAACATCATTTTTCACATTTTTACAAACATTTTTCAAAACTATCGTTACATTTATACTTGGGATGCTATAATTAATATGATGACTTTAATGTGTATAATACACTCATGTTCATAAATTAAGGATAATTCAGAATCACACAGAAATTGAACTCTAAAATAAAAATTTCACCTCTAGAATTATCACACACATCTTGAAGAAGAATATGCAAATTACAGGAAACCACCAGATGGCGCGGATAGTACGTCACAATGACGAGAGTCTAAGAGGTATATAAGGAATGGTAGCAAAGAAGTAAAAAATTTCACAAGCGCTTTAAAAGCCTTTCAGTGCAATAACCGAATATTATGGCACAAAGGAAGCATTTGGATGATTTATTAAGTTGTAGAATTATCGGACGACTGGAATGTGAACGTACCAGCTGGAAGTATCAGAGGAACTTGGTATCGCCCAGAGTGTCATCTCCAGGCTTTGGCAACGATTCCAAGATGATGGTAATGTGAGTAGATGTTACAGCACAGGTCGCCCCCAAGTTACAACGCCGAATGAGGACCGGTATTGTGGCAGTTACTGCCAAAAGAAACAGACGGAGCACAGCATCAGACCTATCTCGTCAGCTCTCTTCCGCTACCAGTACGACAGTTTCAAGGCAGACCGTGTACAGACGCTTTGGGTACATTGGTCTATATGCTCGTAGGCCTGTCAGATGTGTTCCCCTTACCGCAACTCACTGTCGCCTGCGATTAACCTGGAGTAGAGAGCATGCATTGTGGATACCGCAACAGTGGTCTTGTGTGATGTTTTCCGACGAGTTCAGGTTTAGTTTGCAGTCTGATTTTCGGCGGACTTTCATATGGAGAGCGCCAGGTACCCGTTACCACCAAGAGTGGTGCAGGATGGCTCGTTTGGGGAGGAATTATTCTTGGTTCCAGAACTGAACAGAACTTGGTTCCAGCATGTTCAGAGTGTAACGATGACATACCACATGTATCGGGATGTCATTCTGGAACAACATGTACGTTTGTTTCGGGGCGCCATGGGTGCTGAATTTCTGTTTATGAATGACAACGCCCGTCCTCACCGTGCAAACATTGTAGACGAATGCCTTCAATCGGAGGATATCACCCGTATGGATTGGCCAGCATACTCACCGGACTTGAATCAAATAGAGCATGTGTGCGATATGCTTGGCCGATGAATTGCAGCCCCCCAAACCCTTCCCACCTGTCTGCCGGAATTTCGGAGGGCATTGCCTGATGAGTGGTGTAATATTCCCCAAGATCAGATGGATAATTTGATACTCAGCATGCGTAGGCGTTGTAAGGCCTGTATTGCATTGTCCGGGAAACATACTCCGTATTAACCATTATACTAACCATGTTCTACTGCTTTTTGTAAATAGGTTTTTTTTTTTAAATTTGATCCATGGAGTAAAAATCGCAATTTTTATTAATTATGTCAAACATATAGCGTCTTTTTTGCTCTTTAACTTTTGTTCAATAAATAGACTTTACAAATAAGTCAAATTTGTTTTGCTTCTGTCTCTTTCTTTGCCTGAACTTCATTATCCTTAATTTATGGACATGAGTGCATATACTTTAATTTTATATATACTGCTTTGTATGAGCTTTCAACAGAAAAAAAACTTTTTTTTATTATGGTAACTTCAGAAAAGTTGGATTTTCTTTTAAGGAAACAGTAGTATACATCCTGGATGGAAATTTAAATTAAATGTAATGATTGTAGTTATAATGGTTAAAAATATATAAGGATTAATATCAATTATAAGTAATGATAGTATGTAATATTGATAGGCAAATGGGTGGAAGGAAACAACATATATATAGGATGTTATTAGGGATCTATTACTATATAGCAGTGATCTTCAAACTGTGTTCTTCGGAATCCTGGGGTTCCATCAGTCACAATAAAAAAAATCAATAAGACACTTATAAATGGATTCAAGTTTTCTAAAATATTTGTTTATGCACAAAAATTGAAAGCTCATTCCTGTCATTAAGAAACTGAACATTTCATTCATATGTATGATATTTTTCAATATTTTTAAACTTTTATTATAATATAAACAAAAGAATATTATAACGTTTTACGTTTATTCACGACAGTTTGTGTAATGAATGCACACACTAAACCAGCTAAATATTTTGCACGGGTAAGTGAGACTTGGATCACAGATTAATATTATTAATTTGTAAATTTGATTAAAAACAGATTAAAATTTTTTAATAACAAATGCGATATTTTTTAAATTCTCTTAATATTGATTTATTGTTGATCTACGTTAAATATTATTTTAAGATATATTCTTCTAAGTGAGTGTGTGGAATCGGGTTCCACAAAAATAGTTTCTAGTTCTAAGTGTTCCCCTAAAACACCTTTTAGTTCTAGGGATTCCGTGAGTTGAAAAAGTTTGAAGACCACTGCTATATAGAAAGCATATCTCAATTTTTAAATAAAAATAGTTTCCAAAAATAGTAGTTTTTTGACAAAAGCAATATCTAACTAATTTTTTTAAAACTTTTTTACTTAATATTCAACCAGCTCTATTGCTCTTTAGACTGGCAACCAATTTTGATGGAACTATTCGAACTCCCAACTCGATATTTTTTCATAGATTTTAATTTTGATCAGTGCAATTCAAAATTAGAAATTATAATTATTTTAGCATTAGCAGTGCATTAGAAATTACTTCACTAATATTTTGTTTTTCAAAAATTTGAGTTATAATTAGATACTTGTATGTCCCCCATGATGAAAAATTATTATTTTTTATCATTTTAATACTATTCAATAATTTTATACATTTCCCATCATATCAGATGAAAATGTGTAAAAAGAATTTACTGTTTTTTTAGCATTTTAGTACTTAACAAAATTTTTATTTTAAGAATTACAATTTATGGCCCTTTTCTAAAAAAAAAACATTCTCAATATTTTTTTGAATTGTCTGTTTTATTTTGAAACAAAAATACATGCGTTGATATTGATCACATAATCGTACATTTGTAAATGAAATTAATAACTATTTATTTTTCGTGTAGACAGAGAAAAAACTGCTTAATTTTTATAATACGTTATGGAATTTGTTTGTTTTGTATAAAAAAATACATGGTTCAATTTTTTCAGGTTTTATTAGAAATTCTGTATCCTTAGTGTTCTATTTAATAGAAATGAAAATAATCTTTTCTCTCTTACCTTTAGTAAAAACAAAAGGGCTCGTTCTCTCTCTCATCTTCCACTGTTTACCCAGTCTCGCGCAAGCGATATTAACCCATTATTTTTCTTTTGGACTCCCTTCCCCAGAGACATACTTACAGCGATTTATCACAGACAAGGCCTTAGGTTCTTATTTACGGTTGAGCCCATAATTGGTCCCGTTGGCAAATGGGGACCACTTCGTGAAAGGATTACATTCTTGAGTTGTCTGTGGGAGGTTGATAATCCTTGTTATGTAATGTTTCGTCGTCGAAAATAGGAGGAAAGGCTGCCGCTTCTTAAAATAAATATTTGTACAATTTATTCATGAATTTAATGAAAACTGAATTTGAGAATTTCAGAGAAATACTGGTTATCACAGAGAGGCTATTTTTTAACTACTAATTATATTGCACTTGACCATCTTGAAAACTAAAATACAACAACATACATTAACGCCAGCGTAAAGTTATATATTTGTGTGTTGGTGCTACACAGTATAATCAAACAATAAATCAGTATATAATCATTTATTGTAGCGAAAAGTCAAAGTTAATAACGGTTTTAGTACCCTTTTGTGTCACCTCTAACACGAATACATGACGTGATATGACAAGCCATTGAGGCACACAATTGGTGACCAGCGACATCTCATTCCACTGTTGCTGTAAACGCGAATCTAATTCTAACAAACTTTGTTGGTTACTCAAATTGCTATCCAAAATGAGCTCAGATATGCTTGATCAATGACAAATCTGAGGATGGAGTTAGCCGTGGAAATGTTGTGGAGGCACTCCTGTGGAACCCTTCCTGCGTGTGGAAGAGCATTATCCTGTTCAAAAAAGGCTCCTGGAATCCTTGCCGTGAGTGACAGCTCATATAGCTGAAACATGTCATGAACGTACCTCTCAGATTTCATGATGGCGTGGATCAATATTAGGGTTAGCTCTGTGTCTTATACGATGGTTTATCATGCCATCACATGTTGTGGTAGTGGCGTACTTCTGTACAACGAGCGTATGCTTACGAAGTTCATTACGGGGCTTCCACACACGTACAAGATGGTCACCACAACTCAAATCAAATTAATCGCTGAAGACGTCTTTTTGTATTCGATTTGCCCTTCGAGCGCAACACCACTCAAAAAGGAGTCGACGGTTAGTGGGTGTCAATAGCAGTACATGTAATGGATACGGCAATAGCAACTGTCCTGCAGCCAGGTGTCTTGTGATGGCACCGACTGACACAGAGACCTTTTATGAAAATACTGCCTGTATATGGATGGCGGACAATGAGAAAGTTGGTACCATGCATTTGTGTCGTATGATGTAATGGTCTTCTTTCTTATTGGTCTGTCGAGGGCATCCCGAGCCCTCTCTCTGATCCACTTGCCCCAACACCTCTCAGTTAAGTCAGAACGGCCTAGGTGACGATCTACTCGCAGCTGACCACTCAGTTTCTCTACTCCCTATGATTCTTCCCCTCTTGAATTGTGACAGCTGCTCATATTGTCTCCGTTAGCGGCGTAATGTCATTTCTAGTTAAAAAGAGTCTCTCAGCAGAATATTAAACACACGAAAACAAGCTATGCTTACCAGTCTTATAATCTAAGGAGATCGAAAACATAGTGACATACAAACATAATTGTCCAACACCATATATAAGGGAAAATTGTACAACGAAAATCACTTTCTATTTTGACACTTTATAATGTGTGATTCTGTCAGTCATATATATATATATATTAATTGTAATTAATTAATAAAAAAATTACTAAAATAAAATTTTTCTTTCTTGACCCAAGTAGGAACTGACTTAATTTTTTTTTGGTTATAACTTATTTAGACACTTTTTGTTGAAGAATGAATTTGAATCATGCTTCAGGTCTGGTTGTGTAACTCTCATTCGGCTTTTTTCGTCTTAAGTCGGAAATCGTGTTTGGACACGGTCGACAAGATTCAATATTCTGCGACATACGCACCCCCTAAAAAGAAATCACGTGACCAAAATAGGGACGTTTCCCCCGGGCTTTGGGTAATACTCAGCTTTCTATCTTGTGTGCTTATATAGTAAGATAATGTTCCCAAAAGTGTATTTATTTCTCAAGATATATCAATAGGAATAAACACATAGAAAGTAACGGTATTTATATATTAATGTATATCTTTGTTCTCGTGTCATTTTCGAATTTCTTGCTTTTTATTTTTTAGAGCAAGGTACAATAAATTGGTGCATTTATGCCGAAATCCCTGATTATTTATAAATTTAAGATATTTTACGTAAGTCTTTTGTTAATTCTGTCAAATCTTAATAATCTTAAGAATATTAAAAACTGCATTAATAATTAACTCAAACCTGCACACATTTTATAATAATGCATCGTTATTGATGAGCACCCAACTGTTCATCTAATAAAACTGAGCAACCATACTTTTCGGTTTTTTGTTTCCCAAAAGATGGACAGTTGATACAAACTTCGAAAAAGATAATCCTTAGGGAATTTAAATCCTCATTAAATTAAATCAATGAAAATGAATTTAAAATTAATCCAATACTTATTAAATGGTTTATTCCTTTATATTAACACCCCCCCCCCAAACAGAATAGTTAAATTAATTGAGATATACCAAAGAATAAGACTCCATGGTAAGACTTCCAAAAATGATCGCTATTGAAATTAAAAAAAAAAACATGTATTAAAGTTCAGATCATAAGTTTTCCCTTTTTTTATCGAACAAATCTCGAAACTGAAGGTTTTAGTTCCTTTCTTTTTGATTTATAGTATCATTAAGGTATGCAAAATTTTTCGAAATTTCTTATGTTTTTATTTAATAGCCCATATATTTAAGATTTCTAAAACACTCTTTGTTTCTACGATATTTAAAAGCAAATTTATAGCATGATTAGTAAACTGGAAATGGAGTTTTCAAAAAAGGAAGCAGATCCCTACACAAAATATTTTTAAGATAATGAATTGAAATTTTCAGAAATTTTTTTATTTAGTTTTATCTCCAGTCTGGACTATAATCTAATTTCTGTGTATATATGTATGTATTTTATTACTCTTTTTGTGAGAAAATAACACTAGTTTTTTGTAAAAAATTGAGTTGTTGCATAAAAAATGCCATATTTCAAAACCTTTTCAAAAGTATCATAAATTTTATAGCTCTAAGTACAGATAATGATATATTTTATGTACTGTATACATATTATTCGACAATATGAATTAGATTTTCGATACATGGTTTACCGTAACTGCAATTTTTCATTAAAATATCATTCATAATTAGCCAATATATCAAAAACTATTTTTAGTTTTGTGGAAATTGTATTAGAATTCCTAGTTTATGCCCCATTTCAAATAAAAAAAAGTGTTTATTTATTTGAAAATTTAGATATTTAAAGAAAAGTGCCCCGAAGGTAGTCACATACCTTAAGGTGATTCGGCTTTCTATTCTTAATAAATATAAATAGACCAAATTGTATCCGCTTTCTGCTGTTTGAGAAAGAGGTTGAGCCGACTTTCTATTCTTAAGTAAATATGGTTACATTTATCTATAAAACTTTCTGTTTCATTCAAAGAGTTGGAATTTGTATCCATATTTTACTCAAGTTCTATTTCCGACCCTTATCTGAAATCAGTCCCATCTTTTTTTCCCCCTCCTTTAAGTACTATTGATACCTTTCGTCCTTAACTTACATCTATGCCTTCCATTCAATACTGAGGCATTTTAAATAACTTTTTTTTCCATTTTAATACCTTTTACATTTTACTGTATTTAACTCGAGCTGATTTTTTCAAGTGAACTATTTTATTTAAAGTATCAGTTGTTTTCATCTTTTTCTCTTTAAAGCGTTATTTATTGAGTATAATTATAATGCATATCATTTGCAATTCCAAAATATTTATAAAATCATTAATTTTTCAAATTCTTATGAATATTGAATACAAATTTCTAAAATATTTCAAGAGTTATATCATAACTATTTCTTAGTACCTAATTTTTGTATGAAAACATTTCCTGTATAAATTTACGGCCAATTTGCACTCTATTTTATATAATAAATTATGTATTTGAAATAATGTATTTTTCATGACTGAGATTATTTCAACTCGAAAAAACACTTTCTGTAATCAAAATATGTACTTTTGATCTAGAGAGTCTGAACAAAGATCCAAGTATTTACTAATTAATTAAAATAAATTCTTGGTTCCACAATTTTAATTCTTCCTGAAAACAGTACTGTTTTAAATATCCAGAATTATAGTCAAATTTCAATAAATGAAGCTGCTAAAAATTATGTCCAATCTTTGTGAATATTTTTCACAAACCTCGATAGAGGCTTTTATTCACATGCTTAAAGTTGAACCTTTTAATCAGAATATACTTGAAATGTTTATTTTAAGAAATTCTTCTCCTAACGCATACGTAAAATGAGTAAACTTCAAACGAAAAGAAATATAAATTCGATTAAGTTCGTATTAACAAAGTTACCTCTAGTTTGACGAGAGAACACCTAATTAAGTCACCTAATACTTCAAATCATGGCAACTAATTAAATCTTTAAGAGATGTAGTGCACGAGACACTAAATGAAATTGTGATCCTGTTTCTTTTTGACGAGAATTAACTAGCTTTAATTCTTCCCGTAACAAGCACTTTATTTGTTTTTAACCAACTTGATTGATTTGAAAAATTCATTGTGTATTTCTTTTCTAATGAATTAAATTAGATTTCAACATCAAGAAAACTTAACTTTGTTTTGAACAACTCATACTCTTTTAAAATGAAGTGATAGCTTTATAATTGTGCGCTTGTTAGAATCTTCTAAGGTGTAAATGTAAATTAGTTATTATACTCCAAGTTGGTGCCTTTGATAACTTAATTATCATGATCTACTTATCATCCATTAATTATACTGTTTAATGAGAAATTAATTACGTGCATTATAAGTTCTATAGAGATGGATCCCCTATTCTTTGATAATTTCTGTTCACCTCAACTGTTTTAACAAGAAAAATTAATGTCCCAGAATAGTCCCAAGACAAAGAGCTTTCAACTTATTTCAAAGAACACAAGAGTTAACTTAATAGAACACAAAAAAATATTTTTTAAAAAAAAATTGTCACTTGTCCAGGTTAGATAGACAAGACATTATTAGGTAGCAAATAAAATAAAAAAATAAAAATGTTAAGTATGATTGAAATTCAATAAAATTAAATTAAATTTTTAAATCCCAAACCATTTATTTTTAAAATAATTTAAATATAATTATTAGTAGTATCATCAGGTCTAATTCATTTGATAAACTGTTGTTGAAGCAATATTAACTATAAGTCCTTAATTTTCATTGTATCATGGATACAATTTCAGAAGCATTTTCCAAAGCAAAAAAATACAAAACAATTTGTTAACCTTTACTTAGTGTTCTGTTTTCCAACATATTTTTATGTACTTAAAAAACTATTATAAATTTCAATATTTCCAATTGTTTCCACAGATATCAGACATCATTCATGTATTTTCCAAAAAAGGGTATTGAGCCGAAAAGATTGTTCGTTGGCTAAGAGAAAATACTGGTCATAAATGATAAGTATATAGAAATTACTTAAACGACAGACTTGGCGAAAACTTTGGCTGCGAAATATCACGACCTTGTTTGAAGATTAAAATAGATGACCTATAAAAATCCAGATGGGTTTTTTAATAATTATTTAGCAAGAATATTTTTAGCTCCTAAAAGGTCCTTTCAAACCTATATAATGGCAATACCTACATGCAAATATGTGGCGCAGTATGCTCAAAATTAGCTCTTGTGCCATAAAAAACTACACATTCATTCACTCATTCACGCAGGGATGCACCAATGAAATCACAAATACTTGCCATTAATCGTGCGTTTTATATCTCGTTAGTAAGATTGTAATTATACGGGTTTTAATTGTTGTATTCAGTATTTGTGCAAGTTTTGAATGCGTTATTGTAGATTTCAACGCTTGTTTTATTTGCTCTTTGTTAGATGAAAAATCTAATGTAATTACTAGATGTTTCAGAAAAAAATTACGATTTCCTCAAAAAACACCTACCTGATAATTGCGTGGATCTTACTTCCATTGGATAGAATTTTTACCATGCAAAAAATATTAACTCTCAAACTCTCTTAGTGACGGAAAAGCTCATGAGAGGCAAGGCCTACTGTGCCCATCTCAGTTTTCATGATCTTGGATGCTGAGGTACATGAACAGACGTTCCTTTCAGGTGGTCAGTCAGTTTTTAACTTCTAAGGAAACTTAGTACGCATTTATCGAACCACGAAAGTGATGAAAAGTTGAGTTCCCCTCCCTGGATTTGAGCTCCGGACCTGAGGCGTGGATATTCTGTCACTCCGCCACTGGGAAAAGCTATCTTATGTGCTGTCAATAGGATGTGTGATATCATCTAGTATATACAAAACCATACATTATGTACAAGATCATTCTTTCATTTTTAAAATAAATATTTAATTTAAATATACTCAAACTTTTCTAAGATATAAATATTTTTTTGCTATCATAATTTTTATTTGAAATAACTAACAATGCTAATTACATTCATTGTTAACCACAAACATTCATTATACTAATTATATTTCTGAAATTAAAGCTTTCAATCCATGCTGATTCCTATCAATTTGTCAATATAAAGCGAGCATTTCCCCAAACATTCCTACAATGGTATTTGAACTAAACAAATTTCGCGCAACTAAATTCTTTCCGTTAACATGCCTATCTTTCTAATCCGGTCATAATTTTTCCTGTGAGAGGACAGAACGGAACAAAGAGACATTTTGTGTTTCATGTCGCACAATGGACCTCGCATTAACGCACCTCCCTCCCCCGGATAAGTTGGAAGACGTCTTATTCCACGCCCATTCGGTATTCAAATCGTGTCCATTAAGCGACTGTCCGTTTGCCTCATTACTTTTGATTTAGTCTTTTATCGTCTTTCATGAGGGAGGTTGGAAGGGATGGCCATTAAAGAAGCTCATCTCCTGATTTCGGTCAGATAAAGGGAGAGAAAACAGCGGAAACTTTTCGATTATACTTTGGATTTCCACATACGGAAAGAAGAGGAATGTATAGATGTAGGTTATATCAGAAACAGAGATATTTCCTGGGCAAGTAGAAACGAGTCTGGATAGTTATTATTTTTTGACTAATATAATATGTGTTCATCACGTGCCAACATTGTTTCAGATAATTCGTGTAGAAAATATAACTTAATTATCTTTCTACTAATATCTTCAAAAGTTTTGAGATTTTGGTCGAAGAAAGACGAGAAAAATTAAAAAATGTTTTCAAACAGATTCGATCGTCCATTTCATGACTCAGGGCCATCTTTGCTCTATTTTGTTTATGCAAGTTATAGGTACACAAACAGATATTGTAAACCAAAAATGATTTTGTCCAAACAGATATACTGTCGATTCTCGATAATCCGAAGTTGCACGGAAGAATTAAAAACTTCGAATTATCAAGAGGACAGAAAAAATTCCCAAAATACACGAAAAGATTTTTTTCTATCACATAACTATGTAGTAAAACAACAATTATGCAAATGTATAAAATCATCTTAAAGTATTTTTAAAAAGTACATATTATACAGTATAAATATTTTACAGTAGTTAAGTGTCCTATATAAAAAATACATTCCATACATACACAATCCTACGCATCTCATCTTCACAATAGCGGACCATCCTTTCTGAACACATGTGTAGCAAGGCAACGTGTTAAACGAAAGAAATGGTCGGCTGACAACAGGTATGGTTGTTCTATTGTCTACTTAAAGAAATGAAAAAAAAATGTTTCTTTTCGAATGAGGAGAAACAGTAACGAAAAACAGTAAGAAGGATTAGTAGACAGATGGTATTAAAAGGACTGCGTTACAGGAGAGACACGTAGAGACAACACAACGTAAAACTTGTAAGCTTCAACCTGTTTATTAAAATACTGCAGATGACAGAGTAAGTGTTCGAATTGTCGAGAGTTTTATAAGATGACTTCGAATTACAGTATATTGTAGTCTTGCCAGCCACAGATTTTACTTCGAAATATTGAGTGTACCAAAACGCATTGTTTTAGTTCGAAATATCAAGAGTTTTTTTGGGGGACTGAGCATATATTTCGAACTATAGAGAGGTTCGTATTATCGAAGGTTTGAATTATCGAGAGTTGACTGTAATTGATATTTTAAAAAAAAGTGTGAAATCAAATAACCAAGTAATATTTTGACAAAGTAATGAATGATAAATCCCAACTTTCAGTGATTCATTGTTCTTTAATTTTTGTGATACTCTGTATCAGCTGTGCAGAGAAACTGATGTTCGTTAAATCGTCCTGGTATAAGGAGTGCAAAAGGCATCAAGTCACTTGGCTATTATTCAGTAGTATAAAAGCATCGAAGTGTGATCAATTTAACAATGAATCAGTACATGCATCATT
Organism: Trichonephila clavata; assembly: GCA_019973975.1. NCBI lineage: Eukaryota > Metazoa > Arthropoda > Arachnida > Araneae > Nephilidae > Trichonephila > Trichonephila clavata. The sequence goes on from BMAO01021292.1 coordinate 52,674, forward strand.
ATAAATCCATTTTTCTTAAATTTTACATGATTTATTTTGCTAAATTAGTTTTCTAGTCATAAATCATATCTTTATATCTAGTACTACCAGATGAACTTTTTATATCCAAAAGATACTCTCACAATTGTCCTTGAAAGGAAGTTCTGTGTTAGAGACAAACTTAAACACATTTAGCTAAGATGAACCATCGACATTAAAAAAAAAAGTAAGGATATTTAATGTCAGAAAATATTTTCTATTTTAAACATTAAAGACATCAGTAAAAATATTCTTAAAATTTCAGAAAATATTTTATATCTAATGGTGATATTTGAGGTTGAATAATATGCATGTAAATTGAAAAAGTAATCTTTTACGTTGAATATTATTAAGAAGTATTTCTAATTCCTCAAGTAAGAAAAAATTTCTATAAAATAGAAGACTCAGTTATAATACACAGAACATATCAAAATTAATTATTGGATCTGTGTGGTACAATAAAACACTCACTTTAATTTAATAACCTAATTTTAATATCATAAAAATGTTTAAATTATTCGAAAGCAATAAAAATATTATTTATAAATATGCGTTGTATATGTTAATTCATTTCTGATATCGTAATCGTTCTGGAAGCTTTGATGTTTCAAATTATGTTTAAATTATAACTAGGAACTATATTGAAATACTTTTCTCAAATTCTATGGATTACTTATACCATAGTTCCAAGAACTTTGATAAAATGTTTGATCCAAAAATTTAAAAATCAGAAAAAAATATTAAGAAGGAAAATGTTATTTAACTTTAATTTTTAGTTTTTTCTTCCATTTTTCTTCAAAATATTTCTTTACTTTACTTTTATGTTTATAAATATAGTTGTATCTTACCTGCGTCAAAAATATTGATTTAAAAGATGATATTTATTTGTAATAGATGTTTTCTTTGCAGTTGACTTTTTTATCTTACTTTTACATTTTGCTTGTATAACATCCAAAAATATATCAAATTCCTATTTCTGTGTTCTTTTACAAGCGTGCATTTCGAATGACTGAATAAATCCAGATTTGGAGGGAATTTTCTTTAAAGTAAAACAATATCTATTTTTAAAAAAAATACTAGAAAAGAATTCTCTTGCCGCATTTTTTTTATCCGTATAATATCCGGAACTGAATTTTCAAACGGCTTTAGTGAATACGTGGTTTCTGTGTGTCTCAGTAAAGTTTTATTTCTTTCATTTCCTTGTTTAGTTCACTTTATTTAGAGCTTTCTTTGAATAAGAACAAAATATTTTTTCTTATAAGTTTTGCATGAAATGTTAAATACGAAAATTTTGTGCTGAAACAAACGTATTTTCTGTCATAATAAACAAAGGTACTTGCATTAATGTTATAAGTGTACATTAAAACTATCCTAATTTTAATGAAAAATATTTAAGAGAAAGAAAAATGAAAGAATATGACTTCAAACCGTCATTAAATAGAACATCAGCACTCATCTATATTTTGAAACAATTGTATGTCAACAAAATCCCGTATTACAAAAGAAATTATGTACTAAATTATCACAATATCGTTGGTATTGTTCTGTATGAGTAGTTAGAGGGCTTATGAATCGTTCTTGTTGCTTGATTGTAATTGAAAGTTACAAGGGCTTCCACAAATGTTCCTTGTATACAACCACAATGTGAAGTTTATTAATAGTCAGTTAATAAATCACAACGTTCGCAGCTCTATATAAAATGTGATTCAGAAGAATTCTTCGGAGACCAAAGGAACAAAATACTATACAATCTAAAGCCTGTTTTCTTTGACATAAATTTTAATGCTTAAATTAGCATCTGACGAGAAAAATGGTAATAAAATTAAAGTAAATGTATGCTAGGAAAAAGGGAAAAACCTATCCCGAAAAAATTTACTTCTAGGAAAAAGGATCTTGTTTGACATGCTTTGCATAATCAGTCATTGGTTAACACATCCTCAAAACTTAACGAAGTAAAAAACACTCTACTCCTTTGTTTTAATCAATTAAGCTTAATGCAATTAAGCAATATTAATGCATAGCTTAGTGCAATTAAGCTTTCACAAATTTTGATTTTGAAGCTCTTAATTATATTTTAATTATATCCATTCTGCTATTCATTTCACCATCGGCGTTTAAGTAACAGCGCATAATTTTCATGCCGTTCCTCATTTCGAATGATGTAGGAACAGGAGCTGCATTATTCATTTTATTTTTGTCGTTGAAATATGCATAAATGGATTTTTTTTTAGCTTTGAACTAACTCCAAAATATCTTTGTTTGTCATAATTAGGGCTGCGTATACATTATTATCACCTACTGCACCGAATTCTTCTGATAATATAATAGGACAGTCCAATCCGGCTGCTGTTTTTCGTATTTTGACCATTCCCGGATGGAAAGTCTTTTCATGTTAAGCAATTTTCGTCTCGTATTAAGAGAAAAATGCATGAAAATGCATAGTAGTTTGTCAGGACCATTGTATTATTTTGTGTTAGCCAATATTTCGTTTTAAGCATTTTCGGGATAACGTACTTCACTGAATGATGAAAAGTAAAATTAAATTGCCTTTAAAAGGAATTACTACATTTTTAGTTTCGATTTTAAAACTCGGTTCGTTACTAAGGAGTTTTAGAGTATAATTGAAAGATGTTTTACTTAAAAAAAATGTTTTGATTCTATTTGCTGTCCATTTCTAATTCGATGTGTTTCTGTTCTTCATTTTAGAAGATTTGAAAGAACTGCTTATTAAATCTTTTCGAATTTGAGCGTAATAACTCTATAGATCAGTTTCTAACCGTTAAAGGGTAATCTTGACTCAAATAAAAATAAGTTTAATTCTACCATTTCTTTAATTTGTAATTATTGTTTTTATTGTGTTCACGTCTCACTAATCTTATTCATCTTTGCTGTAATCGCTTAATGTTTTCTTTCTAGTTTTTTGTAAACATGCTTAAACAGTATTTCTCAAACTTTCACTATTTGCGACCCAATTTTCTTTGTATTGAATGCAATAATAATTTAATTTGATACTGTTGCTACAATATGACTTCAATTATAAACAGTATAGTAACAGTTGTTGATGGATGAAGGAAGGTAGGTGAGCTTGGGTATGTTGTTCTTATTTCAACGAGAACTTCGTTAGGAGTTGTGTATTTAATTCTATTTGTCAGAGAAATAATTTGTGTTATATTAGTAGTATTTTATTTTGATGTATCTGGCAATGAAATAATCTGATGATGGATTTAATGAGTTGCCTTAGAACTGTAAAAACTGCTAGAGAAATAACAATATAGTAACGGATTGAGCAGAATAAAAATGTTTAATAGTTTCATCTTCTGAAAAGGATGTAAACTTATTTCATTTATTATATTTTTGATCATGGTGTAATAATTAACACCATAACCGCACAGATTATCAAGATAAGTATTAAAAATTGAATCAATTTTTGAATATGACAATCTCATAGCAGTCAGTGTTAATAATTAAACTTAGTCTTCATTTACTATTGAGAAATTTATTATCAAATACATAGAACAGAACTGATAAATTTATAAGTATATTATATCAGTGTAAATGTGTATTTTATTACTTATTATGTCAGAATGTGTTCTACTTTGTTTTCTTTCAGTAAATTAATAATTTTTAAAAAAACTCTTTTATTTAATTTAATTTTTCGATATACTCGCGCCTTTTTTGTAGAGTTATCACGCCTCCTTAGGGGGGGGGGAGCCCCAGTTTGAGAAACGCTGTCCTAATATTATGAAATTATTTCCCCCCCCCCAGCTGATTGGCAAAGCAATTTGGGAATCCTATTAGCAAAACAATTTTGAAAATCTATAAAAAATATATTTTTCTTTGTATTAGTCATGTAATTGACGATTTAAAGTGCTCTTTTAGGCACTGCATTACATATTCTTTTGCATTTATTTGATGCAATGTGTCTCAATCTATTGAATCTTATAAAAATGATGATGCGTTTTCAATTAATATTTGAATATAATCTGAATTCAAAATATTCCATAAAAAACTTTCAATAATTATCATTTAATCCTGGGAGGAATATTATTCAATAGTGGTCTGGATACTAAATAATAGAATAGTATAGTATTTTTAAGCAAGTCTTATTTGATGTGAAAAAGCTCTTCTAACATGTTATAAATGTTACCATTACTGCAATAACTTCTTCTGTAAAAACAACAAACATGAGTATTCATTTCACGTCCAAGACAGCACTAAAACTCACGTGTGTGTGTGGTTCTAAATAACTCTTTAAGTATGCAAGCACTATAAAGTCCGTGAACGGATTTATACAAGTGATACACACAGATATCATGACTCAGTGATACTTATATAATGTATTCAACCCATGTTAAATGTGTATTTACTAACTTAATATCAGTGTGGAGTACGCATTTTTTTCTCTATAAAAACTGAAATTATTAAATTATCCAATAAAAAGGAAACAACATTTTTTCAGTTTTAAGGATATTCTGTTCAGTTCAGATATAAGGACAGTTTGTGTGTCATTTGAATATTTAGTTTAGCACAACAAAGACAGGAAAAAGGAGGAAGGGGCTTTTTTGACACTGAAACCCAATTTTTTTCATGTACCTAATTTTAAAATGTTTCTTATCTTTATGTATGATCTCGAAAATGTCTGTCTTTATGTAAGACCTTTTGTTCTGCCTTATGAATGAATTATCATCCCTAGAAACTAAAAGTAATTGCATTATAATATTACTAATATGTCATATATGTTAAGTCTTGGAGATTTCAAGCTAACAACTAAATACTAATTGTTAAAATATTTGAAAAAAATTGATTTTGCGTATTTTTATGTGTATGTGTTTACTATTTATATTTGTATCTGATATTTGTATGTATCTGTCTCCAGCATATCTTTAAAAAAATAAACTTTACTATCATGAAGAGAAAGACATTTTCCTGGGGATTTAATATATAATAGGATACAATGTGATGGAAATGTGTAGAAAATATAAACTGAAACATTTTAGTGACTGAATGGAATTCATTTATTTTTTTACACGACGCGTATTTGAATTATTCAGTAATGTTAAAAAAACCAATATAATAAATGATACACTACATTAGATGAATACATTTTTAACTTTTTTTAATACTTAGGCATTGTGTCTATTTAAATAAAAAATAAGTTTAGTGCTTTTTATTTATTTTCTTAGTTTAAAATTAATATTCAAAATTGGGTAAACATTATTTTTTTTAATTATTTGTTTAGATATTTCTGATGCTATTCTAATTTTTTTTGTAATTCGATTTAGTTTCGAACATATTAAAAGTAAATCCATTATTAAAGATCCATTTCAGTAAGAAATTATTATTATAAACATTTTTAAGGGGATTTGGTACCCTTTGAACAGTTTTCTTTATTTATGTGCTTAAAAATTATATTTTAGCATTTCATATTATGTTTCTATTCAAAAAATGATACGAGATGAAATTTTCCCCATATTATTCAAACAATTTCAAAAATTTAAATTTTTTGAAGAAAATTTTGAAAGTTTTAAAATCTTACTCTATTTGTGATTATCAATTTTTTGACCTAATATTTTTTAATACTCTTAAGGATGTTCTAAACAAATTTAGTGATCGATTTTACAATAACTTAAATTAGTTTTGGAGAAAAGATATAAAATATTGATATGCATGCTAAAATTTAACGAAAAAGCCAATAGCTTGTACATTTTGATTTTTTTCTCAAAAAAGTATTCAGTTTTTAACCAAATTGATCTTAAATTGTGTAACATGCTTTATATATAACGCGTGGGAAAAAATGGAAGTAATTGGTAAGTAATTGTAGAAGGAGTAGCATTTTGAATGCACTATTGTATCGAAAAAACACAAGCTGAGAAAAACAGTTTAAAGATTATAATTCTGAAAAAATAATTATAAGTTTTAAACAAATATACCACTTTAAGACATTAGATATACATTTTTCTTTAAAAAAATTGCATTTTCGTATTTTCCAACCCGTACATTTTTATAAATGGTCACTTTTTAGAGCATTAATTTCACAAGAAAATTCAAGAAAAATGTTCAAAAGAGTTTGTTTTTTTCTTTACATAATATTGAAGTATTATATTTGTAAAAAAACATTTGAGGAATAAAAACTAAAAATATGAAATTTTTCATATAAAATGGTTTAATTCAAAGATTTTACACGCACACATTTCATAAAGAAAAATATTACATTATTGCAATGCCTCAGTAATATCCTGCTTTATATATTACGCATTATTTTTTATAGTTACTTTTTCTCTTCTTAAAATAGATTTTTTTTTCATCAAAATGCTTTGTTTTAACTTTTTTTAATGGGGTCATGGTCGAATGCCTAATTTGATTATTTACTTGCTTTAAATGAAGTTTTATCCAACTCCTAACTTTTCGACTTGCACAAGTGATACATCAATCGAAAGATAATTATACAAAGAAGAAAATTAAATAAAAACATAAAATCATTTTGGGCATACCAAGTCCTCTTAAATTTTTTAAAAAATTTATTTAGTATATTAAATTGCTTAAAATAATTGTATTTAAAACAAATATAATTTCATCGCTTACAAGTGTTTGTATTATTATCATATTTAACTCTATTTATATTCAGAGAAAATTGAGATTTTTTTACTGATTTTGTGAAGCGCAAAATGTCAAAAACTTACAAAGTTAGTACTAAAAATTCCTTTTTGACTTTTATATTTCCTCTTCTATTTTTGTGCAAAATAATTTCTAAATTTGCAAATAAGAATTATCACATGTGGAAAACAAACACATTGTAAATAATCCTTAGTTTTTTTAGTAGAAGGAAATGTGCTTAATTTTTTCGCTGTTACGCTAATTGAAACAATTTAGAAAATTGTTGGTAGTATTAATACAATAAAGAACTTAAAAGTCTCACACATCTATGGAATAACATAGGATTTCATGTACTGTTGCATATACATTCTATAGCATATAATCAGTGCTCAAGAGAGGAGTTATCCAAATGGGGAA
>BMAO01021293.1:0-17039 GCA_019973975.1 Trichonephila clavata
TTATTATTTTCTAACATCACTATAAATAATTTTTTACAATTGAAAACAAAAGTAATTTTTACTTTTCTTTTTTAAAAAAAATTCAAGCATGTCTTTAAAAATCAAAATTTTTTTAATTTGTAGGAAGATAATTGGTTTAAGAAATTTTTTTTATCTTGGTTACCTAATAATTTTTTTGGAATTACTTAATATTTTGCCTTAATTTGCTTCAGCTGTTTAGCATTCTTTTATTTTGAATGGTATGTATTTGGTAGCAAATTTATTTATAGTGCTTTTATTAAAAAATGTAAATTGAATACAGCTGTTTTTTTTTTCTTCAAAATTAAGATAACTTATCCATTTCAAACACATTAATTGTATTATCTTGATTTTTGTTATTTAGAAAATGGGTTAATTGTATCATTTACTCTACATATATAAACAGAACTAAGTTTTCTCATATGGAATTCCTAGTGCTGTTAAATGTTGAAATTTCAATTAAAATTTTTATTTTTTCTCTTTATTTGTTTTGATGACATTTAATCAATATATTATGTATAGTTTTTTTAAAAAAATTGTGTATGACACAAGATGCACCTAGTTAAGTATTTCTGATATTTAATAGTCATATGAAAAGTTGTTTTTGTTATTATAATCTATAAAGAGAGAGAGAGGAAATTCTTTTTTCATAATATTTGTAATATATTTATAATAATTTTCATAATTTCATTAAATAAAAAATCTTTTTCTGGCATGGTATAATCTAAATTATCTTTTAATCAAATTGTGGATTTAAAAACATATAAGGTTCTAATAAAAGTAATGTTAGAAGCTTGTACCTCAAAATATTTGAGCTACTCATCTTATATTTTTTTAGTGCGTACTTTATATATATGATTTAGTTTTAGGATTAATTATTTTAATAGCATCTTCAAAATTTTAAATTGTCATGCGTATACATTGTATTCCTTTTGTTGTAATTTTAAATGCTATAAATTATGTGAAGAGGAATATTTCTTTTAAAACACACTTGAAACAGTGTTAACTTAATAATTGTGCATAGATTGATTTTTTGTTATAATTTATGCATTAATCTTAAAAGTGTATTTTGTCTTTATTTTTTTACTTTTGAATAATTTTGTATTTACATTTTTGAATTCATTGTTATTTTTTCAGAATTTAAATATTACTAAAAATTTTTGTGTGGAATTGTTAGAAAAAAAAATGGTTTATTTATTTCTTACAAGAATTCTTTGCTTGGACTCTACATATACTAATTTTCATTCTTTGAAAGTTCGAAATCATCAATAATTTGCTGTTGTACCGTAGAACGTAGAATGTTCAATGGGGCACATGATCTCATAAGAGGTCTTTATCCCCTAATCTTCACAAATTGGTTGTTGACTTTACTGATTAATTTGCCATGTTAGATTTGAGGTAATAAAAATGAGGAAAAATTTTGAAAAATAAATTAAAGAAATAAAACTTAGGAATACAATCTTGAGAAAAATTTAAATGGCTGGAGCCTTTGGTTTGTTTGCTTTGTGTTGTGCACAAGGTGTGAAAAATAAATAGAGGTAGAAATGATAGTCTATGCCAGCCGAAAACAGCCTCTGATACCAGAGGTTTGAGGTCAGCCGACTAAATCATGGAGGTGCGGCAGCTAGCTCGGCGGCCGGGGATACCAGGCACTTCGCTTAGTCGCCGGCCAACTGAAGGTCGCCGAGAAACGACGGGTTTAAATGTGTGTTTGGGTGACAGACGCTCGTCCTATCAGGAGTAGCTACTCGATGAGGAGTGTGTCATGCAGGTTAGGAGTCAGAAAAAGTTAAGAGTGGATTCAGTTTTGGGAGTGAGAAAAACCTCATTCCCTAGTGGCCGGGCAGCTCTCCTCCTATTGGAGGGATGAGTTGCTCGGGAGAATTGGGTGAAATTGAGAGAGTAAAAATATGAAATCTAGAAGTTGTGGAAATATAGAATGAATATTAGAAATATGGTGTTAGTTATAAAAGTATATTTCTAGGTCGATTAAAGGAGGCATCAGGGTCATAAATTTCAATCTTTCTTAGAGTTCTGTTATCAATTAGAGGAATGTTAGTGAAAAATTTAATTGATATACGCTTCATGAATTCTTGAATGGTTGTGAAGTTTAATACAAATTGGAGGTTTTTATTTCTCATAAACCATCGAGCGTTAGTTATTAGTCTTATTACTTTATTTTGAGCAGTTTCTGAGATCTTAATGTTAGAATGAGCAGCGTGTCCCCAAACTAAGCAAGTATACATGATCACTGGTCTGAGTAATAGAGTATAGATAAGCATCTTGTTTTTGATTGAGAGAACGGAGTTTCGAGCAATTAAGGGGTAGAGGCTACGCTCAGCTGCTCGGAACTTATTTTTTTTATCTGTGTTATGTGTTTGTAAAAAGTGAGATTTTTTATCAAGGATAACCCCAAGGTACTTTGTGTTTTGAGACCAGGGAATTGGGTGATTGTTGATATGTACAAGTGGTGGCTTTTTGATTCTGTGATGGGAGAAGACTGCTTCTGTTCTTGTGACACTTAGTGCGATTTTCCATCTGGAAAACCAAGCTTCTAACTCCGCTATATGTCTGTGTAAGAAATGTGAAATGCAATTCAGTTCTGTGTGTTGTGCCAGTATCACAGTGTCATCTGCATACATGCATATAGTGGTATGCCTGGATTAAGGTATATCATTGACGAAGAGGTTGAATAATGTTGGCCCCAAGAGGGAGCCTTGTGGAACTCCAGATTTTATGTTCTTTGGGTTTGAGTAGGTGTTGTTGACTCTGACAGTGAAGTTCCTGTTAGAGAGGTAGGAGCGGATTATATTGATTAGATGAGAAGTATATATTAATTCTGATAAGCTTATATAGCATCCCCACATGCCATACTCGATCAAAGGCCTTCTGGTTGCTGTTGTAATTTAAGTATCTTAATTATCCTTTAGATTTCATTGTTTAATATTGTAACTTCAATATTATTGTACTTCGAAATTACATCAAAATGTGTGATACATGCTTATATTCTCAAAAGTTTTTGATATTTCCATTTTTATTAATTATGTTTACTTTTTTTGTGAATCAATGGGTTTAACTAATCATTTTTAAATAAAATTATGCTCTACTGTTAGCAGAAGCGTATTAAGGTAGTTGGAGGCCCCTGGCGGTAAAAGGTTTGAGGCCCATGGGCTTAAGAGTCAAAAAACTAAAATAGTGAAAAGAGTTGCTTACTTTAAATTCTCAAAATAAAATGTTTTGCTATAAAAAAACTCATCGGTTATAGAAAAATCTTAACTGTATATAAAAAAAATTAAAAACCTTACTTAAGAGCTAACAGTTTTGCTATACAGTTTGATATTTTTGGCAAATTCATCAATTATTTTTACCAAATCTATTTTGTCCAAAACATTTTATTCTGTATATAATATGGCCATGTTGTTCAATTTGTCTTTTTGCCCATAGTAGTTCTTAAATTATTTTGAACATGTTTTAAAACTAAAAAAGGTCATTCACCTGATGCATTCAATATCGGTATTGTTAAAAATATTTTCAAAAGTTATTCTACATTAGGATTTCTTTTGCATCTCGATAAATTTCTAGCAGGGGTTTCATTGTATCTTTGTTTTCTTTTCATTTCTTGTTCCAAGGTGGCGTGGTTGGTTTGTCGCTGGCCTTTGCACTCATCAAGCTTGAAGCCCCTACCAGCAGCCAGGGCCCCTGGCGGCCGCCAGGTCCGACACCCTCTTAATCGGGCACTGACTGTTAGTCTTTTATGTTACATTATGTGTGGGTTTTAAAAACTAAAGTTGATTTCAAGCTTCTCTTGTGATAAAAATTTGAATTTTCTATATTAAATACTGAATGTTTTTTTAATGAAACAAGTTGTTTCTAAAAGCCTTGTTTTCCTCATGAATTCCGAATTTTAAATGCTAATTTCAAGTTTTATTTGTTAATTTTTAAAATTTTAATTGTTTATCTTATTTAATTTTTATAAAAAATTTATGTTTTAAAAAAGTGGAATTTATTTAGAGCTTGGGTGACTATTTAAGCTAATCATGCAGTTGTTTACAACTGTTGATTTTGATCTTATAATTAACATCTTTTTTTTAATTATGGAATGGAAATTTTAATCTTTATTTTAAATACTTAAGTAATATTATATTTATTTTTAGAGACATTTTATATAAGTAGTTCATTAAATCTTGTTTGCTTTTGTTTAATGACTTGTCTTTATTGTAGTTTAAATTGTTGATGTTTTATTTAAAAGATAATTTATATTTATGTATATGTTATTGGGATCTATATCACCATTTATATTTTAATGGAAAAGCCTATTGCGAGTTATTTTGGTGTTCACTGAAATTTTCAACTTCAGAGCTTTTAATGAAACATATGAATTTTTTTGGCAATTTAGTTAGCATCACTTATAGTTTAAAAATTGAAAAATTTAGAATTAATGGTTTTTTAATCTTTTAAAACAAGAATATCTTAAGATTATTAAATGTTGGATATAAATAAATGTTGAATATAAATTATTATGTTTTCAGTATTATTACAGAAATATTGAAATGGGACTTGATTTTATATAACGTATTAAATTGCTTCTGATGGTAGGGGGAAATTATATAGAAAAAAGCTTCATTTTATAAAAAAAATTATTTTAGTTTAAATAAATATATGGAGGGGGGGGGGAGCTCAGGTGTCGTCCTTGTGTAGCAGAGTAGTGCCACGTCAATATTCACTCACTTATGACTTGCTATGTTCAAGTAAAATCACAAGTTTGAATCCTGATTCTGCCGTAGACTTGTCTTACAAAATGAGAATTACTTCCCATTAAATGGAACTATGTCTCAAACTCCTTATGGATTGATGTAGAAATAAGAAAAGTGAAGTACCAACATGGATGTTTTCTTCACTACTTGACTAAGGTTTAAAATTATGAGATCTCTTTCCATTGATGCTTGTTAGCTCTAGAGTAACTATTATACAAAACAAAACCATTAATTTTTAAAGCTATTTTAAAATAAGTTTAAAAACCAGTTTTAAAATATCAATTTAACAAGAAATATTTTTGAATAAATTAAATTGATCTCTTAACTTTTATTTTTATGAATAAATAATTAAACTTTAATTATTGTGTTTTAGTTAAATGAAAATATTTGTCTTTAATTAAAAGATAAAACATATATCAATGACTAATTATGACTTATTGTAACCATAATGTTTATTGTTTAAAATATCATCACTATTTTTGTTAATTCTAAATTGCTGTAATAGTTGTAATCATAATTTATCTTATAACTATCCTCTACCAAGAATGCAATTCAAGATTTGTTATACAAATTGATGTAAGTATATGGAGACTTGTTATAAATGGTCATGCTTTTTTTCATTAAAAAATCGTTTATGAAACATTAATGGCCAGCAAATTATACTTTTCATTAAGAACCATATTTCTGGTACAACTTTCACTTTTAAAAATTTTGAGTGTTATTCATTACAGTGACAAAAGAATCAAATTATATTTATAATGCTGAAACCAAATTATTGAATTTTGTAAACAATACATACAAGTTAGAAGTTAGCATTGTTAAGAGAGTTAAACCATAGAACATTTTATAAATAAAAGGACAATTTTTAATGGAAAATTAAAAGAAATAATAAATATACATTTTCATAAGTAGATTTTATATTTTGTGTTGCTATCTGTAAAGTTTGTATTTTTTAAAAAGAATTTTCTGATTTCAAAGAAGTATTAAAAGTAAAAAATGTGTATTTCAGAGTACTTTTTAAAATTAATTGTTGGGATGTAATAAGATTGCAATGATACTAAAATTTTATGGTTGTCTATGGATTCAAATTATGTTGACAGCTATATTTTTGTGTTACAATACATATATTTGGAATAAGAAATCAATTGAAAATTTTTACCTTTTCATTATTCAGTATTTGAAAAATCAAAGTATTTTTATTTTGTGAATATATATATGTTTTTTTTGACAGAATGTTTTTGTTAATTTGTTTGAAATAAAATCATCAACTATGTAAGGACAATTTATAAGTATTAGCTCTTTCATATCAAAATTTTATTTTAGGAAAATTATTTTAATGTGTCCAAAAGGATGAATTTTAATAATTTGATTTAAAATTGTATTGCTGTTGATCTTAGAAATATATGTGTAACGTCTGGTGAAAATTCGTTTTTTATAAATTCAAATCATACATGATACTAATATCTTTTAGTATAATACAGACTTAAGCTGCTCAGAATATTTAGAAAACTACAAATCTATAGATTGAAACAAAAGTTTGCCAATGCTTTTTATTTAACTCAGAATGAGTTTTATAACGCTTAAAAAAAGTTTCTATAAATGATGGAAAAATGATTAGTTTTTTTATTTCCATGTACACTTCAGTTAATTTGGATTTGAAGTTTTTTATAGTAAATTTAAACATAAATACACTTAACACAAACAACTTTATTGATATACTTTATAGTTTTTTAAATATAATTCTTTAATTTTTCATTTTATTACTTTTTTAGACAGTGTAGAAAAATTTTCTTTTTCATTTTTGTAAGAAAGAATATTTTCATAATTTCAGTGCTGTATAGATATATTTATAGAAATATTTGTTGAAAACATCTCTCACCAGTGGTGCACACAGGAATTTTTCAAGGGGGGTCCAGGGTCAAAAGTCCACCATTCTTGTATCATGCTCCCAAATGCTGTGATTTCTTCGATTTTTGGGAACAAAAACAGTAAAAAATTAATTATTAAATAAATAATTAGCATAAATTAATAAAATTAATTATTAATAACAAATACTTAATTAAATTTTACTTACTATATACTTAAGATTATAATCAAACAAAAAAAATCAAGGTCTTATAGGGTGGATCCAGATCTGAGGACCCTCTCCTTGTGTGCGCCACTGCCTCTCACCTGTACTATAGTTATCAAAATAATTTTATGTTTACATTTGGTTTGAAATAATATGCATGAAGTATTTATGTATAAAAAATAGGTACTTACATATTATGGCACCCTATTGGTGACATATGAAACAAAGCACATTGTTGCCAATTCAGCATGTATCACACATTTTGGTTTGCCAATATGGCGAGTTATTAATAAAGTTGGTGATTGTTATGATAATACATAAGTACCAAAAATGTTTTAAATAAATGGGAAAACTTTAATGATATTTGTTTTGTGCTATTTATCTTTATTTTCATAATAAAGATATCTTTTAATCTATTTCCCCTCAGGGGACTCACCTTCTTTAGGTGAGTACGGGTGTCACAATCCCGAGGTGCCCTAGTGATCTTTTCCTTTTCCCACGGGGTTAACTGTCTTTGGTAAACATGGGCTTCATGAACCCGGGGTACCCTAGTGATCCTTCTCTATTTTCGACCCTCTTTCTTGTCATTCAATTCATTCTTTCTTTCTCTTCCCATCTAGACCACAGATATTAAAACAAATGTTTGGCGCAGTATAGCCGAAATTGGCTCTTGCGCCAATAAACCCCAAAATCACTCACTCACTCACTTTTAATCTATTTGAAATCAATGGCAAGTGTTGTATTGTTTTGCATTTATTGGTTAATAATTATTTACCTTTTCTTACTTTTAATGACCTTGCAAAGCAGCAATTTTTACAAGTCTAGTATATGTATTGTAAGAAATATGTGTGTACTGAAAAATGTCTGTAAAATTATTGAATTTCTCTGTAAAAAATGTATATTATGTGTTTTTATAACATTTATTTTTTTAAGTTGTCATTCTGTGCTGAATACTGATTAATGTCTTGCAGTTTCGAAAATCAATGTAGGTAATATGTAAATATTTCTTCTTGTTACAATTTAATGGTACTTCAATACTATATTTTAGTTTTTCCTTTTCTAAAAATCATGAATATTTAAATTGGACTTTGATATTGACATCAAGTTATTTTTTTTTGTTGCTATTTTTGGAAAATTTATAAATTTTTTTTGGAATGATACTTAAATGACAATGGATGAAATATGTCTCCCCAAATCGTATTTCTTTTTATACTTAACTTTGGATTGTGCTTTAATGTTATTATTTTAATATTTTTCTTGTTCAATTTGTATAGCCAATTGGGTAGTGTAGTTGGTTTTTTGCTGACCTTGTTCGCTTTAGGCTGCAGGTTTGACACAGGCCCAAGTTGGAGGATTTTCATGATGCAGAAAATCACAACATCCATGTCTTATGATTATGCGACATGTAAAAGATCACTTGAGTGCCTATTTGGCTTGGGTGCTCATGGCAAAATTGAATTCCTAGAAAACATCGTTGAATTCACATCGTCAGAGCTCAGGTGCTTCTCTATGGGGAGGATACTGGGCATCAAAATTACTTGTGGCAGATGGTATTTCCAAAATGATGCAGTACTAAAAAGTTATACCAGATCCTGGGGAATGTATTAGGTCTGCAATAGTAAAAATGCCAATCTACAGCCCCATTAAAAAATAAAATATTTTTCTTGTACAATAGTTCTTAAACATGCTTGAATAAAAAGCAAAATGGTCTGTGAAAATATGAATTTAGTTAAAAAATATCTCTAAAATTGTTATTTTTGTCTCTAATGCTAATTTGAACTGAACACATGGAACTCTTTAAATATGTGGGGAAAAGCTTTAAAAATATTTTAGGCTATTAATTGGTAATTATTAATTTGTATATTTTAAAATTACTTTTCAATCTTGCCATTGGAATCTTTCAAATCTATTTATTTTTGTATATGGTATTACGAATATTCTCATCATTCCAAATTATGTTCTTGCGCATTTAAATCCCAGTAATTTAACGGAACTAAATATTATAGTTGAGTTGATTTTAGTCAGATAAAAATTGAAATTTCAATACATCGAAGTATGTTTTTTTTAACAAGAAATATCTCAATATATTTGATATTAATTTAAAACATTTTTTTATAATTTTTATCTATAGTTCATAGAAAATATATCTCATCTAGATCAGCTTGCTAATTATTTTTTTAAGTAGGAATCTTTTTTCCCCCCTGCATTTAAAATGCTATCTTTTTTATGTTCTTATTAATCTTTTTTTTTTTTTACATCAGTAATGTAAGTTTACTATGTGTAAATGTCTATTTTTTTATTTAAAATCTTTTATCTGAGTATTAGAAGACAACAAAAAACTTTAAACTATCTTTATACAACCTTTATAATATAAAATTGCTATTTTGTATTGTAAATTAATATTTTTTACCTGTATAATATGAAATTTCTTTATTGCTTTCCTTTTCATAAATAACTTTGTAAAATATAGCTTTTTTATATTTAAACTTTTTATTTGACAAACTGTGTGACATGAAGATGAAAAAACTATTTTTAATTGTAATGTATTATAATAGCATTATATTGCCATGAAAGTAATATCATAAACAAAATTGTTATTCTTATACTAAATTCACATGATTCATACAAAACAATGCATATAAAATAAGTTTAAAAAGGCAGTTATTAGTTACACTTGCAATTTCAGCAGAATTTTATTTGCATTTATCAGGAAAATTTTAAAACACTTTTTAATGTCATTTAACAGCATATGTTTAGAGAAATATGATTTATGTTTTATGGGTTTTATATTTTTAGTCTATGTCTGGGATGTATTTTCTTATTTTTTTATTTCAAGAAGTTCAGAATTTTTTTACTAAAAATAAATTTTTGTTCTTGGAAAAATATCTGCAATATATTTGTCAAAAACAAAATATTTTTACTTATTGATATCTGTACCAAAAAATCCTTTTTCCAAATCATCTTTAATTATTTAGTTTACATAATCTTGAGTTAAAAATTTACTCTCACGAGTCAATCCACAGTCAAATGTTTAAAATTTATTATTGAATTTTTGTATTAAAATATACTTTTATCAATTGAGATGCTGATTTGTCAAGCATACACATACAGCTTCAAGTCCTCTTACAAGTACTCAAAGAGTTCAATTTTAATCAATTAATTTCTTTCTATCTGACAGTGATTTTGGAATAGGTTTTGGTACAAAACTTTTTTCACAATTTTTTAATAACAGCAGTGTTTTTATATGATGAACTTGATTGGCTAGGTATCATATATGTCAATGCTCCCCAATCTATTTATTGCTGCAGACCAGTCAATGTTTGATAATTTTACTGCAATCCACTGAGGGGAGGGGATTGCAGGGAGCATTTAAATTGTTTTGATTTAAAGTAATAATTTTTTTTTGTGTATGTGGATGCAAAATGTATTAGTGGAAATTGTTTTTGGTAATTTTAATTTAATTTTTTTGTTAATTTTATCATTATTGGATAGTTATCTGATAACTTTATTTGTATATTTTTTTTTACCATGAAACTTTTCTTGTTTCTAGGGTACAGAATAAAATGCACTGCTTTTATGAATATAAGGATATTTTATATTTGCTGAAAAGAAATTGATGATTATCATGAGAAATTCCATTTCACTTGCACATTTTGACTTTGTCTACTGAAGTCATATAAATATTTACTCTCTTATTTGTTTGATTTATTCAAAATATTATATAATCAAAATATGAAGACAAAAAATTAAATTAAAATAATTAAGGGAATAACTACATGTTCTCTACCCATTTCATAACAAAGAAATTATTTAGTGAAATTATAATTATAAGCTCATGAATCAAAATGTAAATTAGAAATTTGTACAGACACCAACAAATACAAATAACTTAACTGTCCCACATTTATATTCAAAAAGGGATTTTGCTATCCATTTTATTATATAAACCTTCTGAGTCTTGCATGGTTGTGTACTCATGACGGCATTGCATCAATTGTCAGTTTTAATCTTGGTGCTTAGAGGCGTAGCTACCACTGTATTAATGTTACAAGGGTCCCTTTATGTGTTACATTCTGGCACTTTCAAATAAGTGTCTTTTATTCCTTTTCTAAAAAAAAAGGGCCCCCAAGGAATTTTAAGGACTCAGGACTAGCTACGCCTGTGCTGGTGCCACTAAAGACCTGCCATGTAGAGGGGCTGATGCATGTTTAATCTGCTGAAGCTCCTTGTTTTGAGATAGTGTGGAAGTTAGGAAAATGAGGTGCCAGCTCAGGTATTCTCCTTCTCAATTGGGCATGGTTGAAAATTATAAGTTACTTCGCCTTTTCTCTCATATTTGCTGTGTGATGTTAATGAACGAGCAATCAATTCATGAATCTAACCTTTTAACTGAAATTTTTTAGGGTGAGTGAGTGAATATTAACGTCCCACTGTTCAGCAACATGAGGGCTTTTGGTGACAGACCTCATAATTTTGAACCATGGTCAAGTGACGAGGACAACACCTGAGTTGGCACCCCCTCTCCTAACTACCACACCACACCAACGGGAGGATGTTTGAGCTCTTGACAAATTTAACATGCACCGCTCCCTGCACGGCGGGTCTTTATCTCGTGACATACCAGGACAATCAGATACCTTGACCACTAGGCTACCGCGGCCACGAAAATATTTTAGGAGAATATTCGTAAGGAAATCTACTGAGTGCACTTAGTAATAAAGTGATTCATAGTGTTATTTAATCTACTGAATATGTGAGGACATTGTACAATTTGATGGGAGGAATTCAGTCATTCTGCAACCGTTAACATCACTTCTGAAGTTGTGACTTTTCTTGAACCAAGATGTTATTCTCTTCATTCGATTTTGGAATAAAAATTGTGGGCAAACTACACTACTCACTTTTTCATGCGTCTTCTATTGCAGTATTACTTCTATTGCCGGTGAGTGAGAGTGAGAGAATATTAACGTCGCACCGATTAGCAACACGAGGGCTTTTTGGTCTATTGCCGGTGGACGCTGCCTTCCAGAGCGCGTTATCGAACGACATAGTGGCCTAACACCCGGTGTTATGGTTTGGGGTGCGATTTCGTATCATGGACGATGCAATTTGCTACGAATTGAGGGTAATCTTAAATTACAAAGTTCGCATCGTCAAGATCTCAGGTGCCTCCCTCTGTTGAGGAAACTGGACGTCAAAATTGCTTGTTGTAATTGGTACCGCCTATATGGTGCAGCGCTAAAAATGGTACCAGCCCCTGCAGAACGTACTAGGTCTGCAAAGGTTTAAAATACCAATGCACAGTCCCATGAAAAAAAGATAAAGGGTAATCTTCAGGGCCGGACCGTGACCTTTGGGGGCCCTGGGCTAATAATACCTTGGGAGCCCCTAAATAATTAAAACTTTTGCCTTTTTCATAAATAAAAAAACTCTCTCTTAAAGGTTTTTTTATTTTTTCAAAAATTTTAATTCGTTATAAACAATAACATAATTTTAAAAAAACTTTTCTACACATTTGTGTTGTAAATGTTTTTATTTGCTCATCCCATTTTAAGTCTTAAGTGAGATCAGTATTAATAGAAAGAAGTGATAAATAAGTAAGTCTATTATTAGTCAATTGTTGTTCTATATTTCTATATAGGACATTTTACAGAATGCACGCTCAGCTTCACTAGTAATAGAGAGAGTTATAAAAAAATTTAAAATGGTATACAAATTTGGAAAAACGTCAACATTTATTTCCAAAAACTAAATTTAACATATCAATACAATCATAGGACAGCTCAGTTTGTTTTAGATAAGTTTTGAGTTGAACACCTTCATTTATTAAATGTTGGTCTACGTCATCTGAATAGGGAGTACACTCTCTAGATCGACGTTCTCCTTACTTTGATCTTGCAAATCCATCAAAAATTTAAGTACTATATTTTGCATATACTTGACTTCTATTTAAATTAAAGGTTAGCTTATCTAATGAAACAATAGGCGAGTCCCTTTTAAATTTTTCTGTCCCATACAGAGCTTTTTTTGTCGATTTATCTACAAATTTTTAAGTAAACCGTCTCTTGTTCACATCACTATATTCTGTTTCTAAACTAGGACAATTTTTTGGCTGCGTCTTGATATTCCTTTAGTTTTTTTTATCTGATTTATGTACATTGCTTATAAACGTTTTTATTGACATATAATTAACTTATTTCCTTCACAGATGTCCAAACCAAGAGTTTGTAATTTCTGTTAACTGAATTAAATCTCTTTCAAGAATTTCTTCCTAAAATATGATTAAAATAAAAGTTTCGAATTTTGTTAATTTCTTAAAAGAATTTACTGCGTTTTTTCGAAAATCAGTTTTTTCATTTCCATTGTCAGTAAATATTTTAAGAATATTCATGTTATTACCATAGTTATCTTTTAAGGCTATCTAGTCTGATTTAAACTTTTTAAGGTAAATTTCAGTTTAATTTCACAATTTAGAAGTTCCCACCTACGGGTTGAAGCAGAAAAAAACATTTGTTCCACTAAACCAAAGAAGTTCATTATTTCAATTTCAGTTTCAACCTAACTGATTCTGCACCAACTAGACCAACCAGAATGTGCAGCACACAATATATAATTAGCGAATTTATTTATTTTTTTCTTTTAGAAGAGCTTGCACACCATTATATCAACCGGACATATTGGCAGCGTTGTCAAATGACTGTCCCCTATAATTATCCAATAGCAGTCCATTTGTTTCTAAAAATTCTTATAGATTATAAGTACTATAATCCAGTGTGACTACTAATCTTATTAATGAGACACATTTTTCGTACACTTATGCCCGAAAACAATATCGTAGTATAATAGCAAATTGGTCATTGTGGGACAAATTTGGGGTTAAATCCATCACAATTGAACAATGCTTTGTGTAAACGTTATTAGAGTTGTGATTGTTTTAATGATTTGCTTACCCATGATCTCCAATACTTGCTAATATATCGTTTTTGATAAGTACGATTTTAACGATTTTGTTCGTAGCTCTCGCTCTTCAATATGTTCACGAACGAATGGGTCGAACTCTGCTAGCAGTTCCAGTGCACCCATAAAACTACCATTATGAGGAGAACCAAAAACTTCCTCGGTACTTCTTCATGCTAAACCTCTTATAGCCAAATACTGTACTGCTGTAATAACACGTTTGAGGATATTGTTTGTAATATTATATTGTGCATCTTTTCTTAGTTGCTCCTGTAACTGTTTATCTAACAAGGGGAGGGCACGACTAAGGAAATTCATTTGGGGACGGGATTTTGTGTAATAGGTAGTACTCCTTTAGGGTGTTGAACCGTCACTATAATAGCGCCGAACAGACAAACAGTTCCGAGAAAATAGCCTTCGAAATTCGTACTTAGTTTTTATACAATTAAGTTTTTTTCAGCTCCAGCGATGCAGTGGCATAGGTGGGAGTGCACCTGCATTCCGCGCGGTCTGTCAGGGTTTGAAACATTCGATCGACTTGCTTTGTTTTTTTATAAATTAATTTAATAATTTTTCTTGAAATTTTGGTTCTAGTTTGATATGGATATACACGCCAAGTTGTTTATGTTCGCCAAGATGGACGATAACATTACAATATGGATACCTTGATATTTTTATCATCTGGCAATGTGGTTGCCATGGGGATAACGTATATTACAGTTAATTTTTGTTGGTTTTTTTTCGTGGAAATTTCGAGTTGTTTTTTTTTCAGATGACCATATTCGATTTCTTTAAACATTTAACCATTTTAAACTGCATTTGTTCTTAAAGCCATCTGCTTCAGTCTTCTGTTGTATTTTGTGCTATTTTCGAATATATGGATATTTCTAATATCATGGGTGAGTACCTCACAGGATATTTTTTTAAAATGAATCCTGTGCTTTTAATTATTGCTACAAATCGTACATTTTCACTTTTAAACTTTTTTAATTTTTAAAAATGCTTTTCTGAAAGTCTCTTTTTTGATGAAATTCATTGAAGGAACTTGCAGTTATTGGAATATTGCAAATTTTCGGCACTTTTCAACTGATATTAATGATTAATTTTAATGCATATTATGTGATTATTTTATTAATAATATAATACAAAAATACAATTATGATGATGTTATTATCATATAATATTCTTTGTAATAATTATTTTTATATATATATAAATATTTTTTATGCATATTATTACATATGTTATCTATATAAATAAATAAAATTGAAGTGTCTGTTTGTAATTTCAAGTTAGCAGCTTTTTACTAAATGCATTTAAAGGTATATACGGTACTTATATTAAAAAATCAATTTTTAAAATTTTTGTCTGTCTGTTTCGGTTAATCTCGGAAACGGCTGGTTCGATTTTAAAAATTCTTTCTCCAATAGAAAGCTACGTTATCAGCGAGTAACATAAGATATATTTTATCTCCATATTCCTACGGGAACGAGAACTATGCGGGTAAAACCGTGGGACGTTGCTTACTCCCCGCCAAGTTGGCGCAAAATTATGCATTTGGTCAATAATGGAATTTTTAATAAAAATTTTCTCACATTTGTAACAAATAACTGAAACATAGTGTAATTTGGCATCTTTACAAAAAGCAATTTTTTAGATGGTTTTTTATTAAATGTCTAACATTTATTACGTTAAGTTTATTAAATGTCTAACTCAAACTTTGAGAAATATCGCCAAGTTGGCTAAGAAGTTCTCTATTCCGACAATCCCAGATATTTTAATGCAAATTTTCTCCCACTTTTTAAAGAGGGAAATGAAATAAAGTTTTAGCGAATTGCGCGCGCGTGATATTGAAAATTCTATGGTAATATTAATTGACAGTTTCATAAAAAGCTTTGATTTATTGTCCATAAAATCAACATTGAAAACTTAAACGACGTGCGGGGGAGGGAGGGAAATGAAAAAAAAGAGGAATTATAAAAAAATAATTAGAATTAAAATTTTAGAATTTTTAAATTTTATTGGTTTTAGTCAAGAAATAAAAAATTACCATATTATAATATATTTACTTTCTAATGATAATGATTGCGACACTTTGACATTTATTTAAAGACATCAACGCGAGCGGAGCCACGGGTAAAAGCTAGTTTATTTATAATTATTATTATGTCACTTATTTATAATTATTATTATGTTAGTTATTTATAGTTATTGTTTTGTTTATTTATAATTATGTTATGTGTGTGAATATTCTTATATATAATTTTTATTATATTACTATATAATAAAATTATTATTCTATTTTATAATTACTATTAAATTGCATTATATTATTATTATTATTATATATAATAATTTGTAAAAATTATGTTATAAGATTATTATATACTGCATAATATTACTATTAGTAAATATCATTTTTTAAATATTATATTGATATTCATTATTTATTTCGATCATGGTTATTCTCAATCTTTTCCTATATTCTTCATGTGAAATACATTTCACTGTATTTCAAAACAGTCCTTTAAAATTATTTTCCTGACGATTTCTTACCGCTAGGCCACCATCTTGGATTTCATTCCAACGACATGCGCTGCTTGGCGCGTAGACCCCCATGATATCATAGTTCCAAAATATTTTTATAATGATGCAGATATGGGTAAACATTGAAAAAAATGATTCAACGATGTTTTACATAATCAATCTTGAAATGAAAAGTAAGATGAAGAGAATCTAAATTGCATACAGGAATCTCTGAAGGCAAGACAGACAATTACCAATGATTTCTATAATAAATAAAAACTGAAGTTAAGAGATTGAGAGATTTTTAAAACATATTCAGGTACGCGCGCGCGCGCGCGAGAGAGAGAGAGAGAGATGATTAATGGAAAGATAAATTGCATTCTTGTTGCTAAAATTGTCGTAAAACTTCATCAATAACTTGTGGTTTTATTAATAAACTTTGGAATGTGTGTGCCGTAAATGTGAATAACAATTAAGTCGTTAATATGCTGTAAATATTCATGTTATTACTCTAACACGTTGTAAATATTCATTATGCAGTTAATTTATCGCGTATATTTGGAGAGATTTATGGTATGCTGTATAAATAACCGCATTATACAAATTGTTTTCTTTAAAAATTACAACGAAATGTTACAAATTTATTTTGTTTGTTCCTTCCTGTATTTACATTATGCTATCTCAAGCCGCTCCTTCCAACATCTTGGCTTGTA
>BMAO01021295.1:0-20450 GCA_019973975.1 Trichonephila clavata
TTCAGGGAACAATTTGGAAATGATGGATGAAGTGTGCCACAAAAATTTTAAGAGAAGGGGATTTTGAACCTGGGGGCAATCATGAGAGTACATTAAGAAATAAGGAATATGCATCTTTTTCGTGGGTATTTTTCAGACGCAAAGGGTTGAAAGTTTTTTGGAAGGAAATTTTTTTAAAAAAAAGGAAGAACAATTGGAACTTTTATTTTTCTAAAAACTTTTCTTTCAAATGCGTGCTCGTTTTTAAAATGGTTCGAGAAATACAGTTTATATATTTAAATTGTAGGGCTCTAAAAGACTGCTTTAAATTTGATAGAGTGGACAATTCAATATCCTTGTATTTAATATTTAATAGTAAAATATTTCATAAATTTCACTGGTAGTTTTATTAGTTGTTTGCCGTACTAAAGTCTGTTATCTGTACGCAGTTTTATTATATATGCCTTTCCTTTGAAAGTAGTGTAATTCCATTTTTGCCAAAAAGTTAGTTAATTATAACATTGAATACAACCTGTATAATCTTTTTACCTAAAAACTGTTCCTCAAAATTAAAAAAATTTTTTTTTATCGTTTTGTCAATATAAATTTACTTAGTTAATGAAATTACAAATATAATTACGTGTTAAATATCTCCATATAATATAAAATGTACTTGCACCACTTTCATAGAAAAAAAAACGGTTCATATATTCATAATGAAACCATTGATTGAAAAAAATTAACATATTTCTCTCTCTCTCTTTCTCTCGAAGCTACATGTTAGGCCGCGTTAGCCTAGTGGTCAAGGTATCGAATCGTGGCTGACATGTCATGAGTTCGAGCCCAGTACCACTAAAGATCCGTTGTGTAGGGGAGCGATGAACGTTAAATCTGTCAAACTTCCTCCCGTTGGTGTCGTGTGGTAGTTAGGAGAGGGGTTGCCAGCACAGGTGTCGTCCTTGTCACATGACCATGGTTCAAAATTACGAGGTCCGTCGCCAAAAGCCCTCGTGTTGCTGAACAGCGCAACGTTAATATTCACTTACTCACTCACTCGAAGCTACA
Organism: Trichonephila clavata; assembly: GCA_019973975.1. Taxonomy (NCBI): domain Eukaryota; kingdom Metazoa; phylum Arthropoda; class Arachnida; order Araneae; family Nephilidae; genus Trichonephila; species Trichonephila clavata. Next base: position 1,045 of record BMAO01021295.1, read on the forward strand.
TGGAGTTATTAGCAACGGGCCTCGTAATTTTGAACAATGGTCAAGTGACGAGGACGACATCTGAGCTATTCTTCCAACTTTCCCACCATTATAACTTGAGAATTCTAAGCCCAAACAGATTAAATGGCTTATGATTGTTTATATCGCACTTTTTCAACGAGTTATTGGTGACGGACCTTTAATTTTGAACCGTGGTCATGTGACGAGCACGGCATTTTAATTTTATCACCACACGCTGAACTTTCACACCACACCAACTTGAGAACATTAATTCCCGACAGATTTAACGATCATCAACCCTCTACACGGCTGGTCCTCAGTGGCACCAGGACTCGAACTTGAGAGACCCGACTTGAGAGAAACAACACCGATTATGAGTTCAAGATCACTACGAGCGATATTGGTTATTTCTGAGTTTTAAAGTATATTTTGTATCACTACTAGTGCAAGAAATACTACGAAAAATGGCACAGTTAGAAACTAGAAACGAGTCAAAGAAACTAGAGAAAGATCTAACAAATGATTGACTACAATACTAAAACAAGTGTGTGTTAAACAAGGAACACAATCAATTCAGTTTCTTCATTCCAAAACCCCCTTATAGTAAACTTAAATATTGCAATATGTCCCCAACAGTAGCGCACACAAGGGGGGTGTCCTAGGGGTCCTCCCCCACAGAACCCTTGAGTTTTTTTGGATTTATGATAATCCTATATATTTTTAACCTAAAATTTACTTAAGTACTTGCAATTAAAAATTTATTTCATTAATTAATGCTAATTATTAATTCAATAATTTATTTTTTGCTGTTTTTTGCTAACAAAATCGACAAAATTAAAAGAATCGATATTTTTTGCAGGTATTATAAGAGTTGGAGGACTTTTGACCATGGACCCTCCTTGAAAAAGCTTTGTGTGTGCTACGTCTCCCCAAAAAACGTAATTCTTAGGTTAAATTGCAGTTCCCTTGAAAGGACTTCTGACATTTATTTGTATAAATTCAGCAGTACGCATCAGAAAATATTAACTTTTCACTTGTTGCCTCATTTGCAATAAATTCCCAGCCAGACAAGACGCCAAATCATGCACCAAGGTCATCCAAAGCCTAGTTGTGCATAGAAGAATAAATAATTCAGTCTCTGAAATTCACTGCAATCTCGGATGAAAATCCGTCAGAGAATGTCTGGGATATCGTAGACGAAGGTGTTTTTTAAACCATAAGCGATTTAATGCACAATAGCTGTACGAATAACAATGAGCGAAGAGTTGTAGTTTGGATACATACTCCTAAAACCAGTTCACTTTTAAAGTATCCGACTACGTTAAAAATGCAATTTTCAAATCATTAATCACATTTCCTTCTTGTTTTACTATTTCAAGATTCATCTTCCAAATTTCATTGTTTTAATAGTTCGATAATTAGTAAAAGGGACGCGTTCATAATACAATTATGTATACATCAGAACAAATCTTTCGTAAAGATTAAAAGCGTTTTTGTCAAAATTATTTTTGTAAAGTAGATACCTCAACATTCAGCAGAGGTATTTATAAGAAATTTCACATGCGAATGTTTCTGATAAAGTCATATAGTAAATGAACTAATATTTTTGCGATACAATAGTTTTTAGAATAAAATTACAGTTTGATTTTTCCCTCATAAAATTAATGAAAAAGTTTCGAAAATGCATGTTTTGTAGTTTTAAATGTGTGGTTCCAACTTTTTTTATTCAATAGAAATAACTAAGCTTACAGCTCATTTCTTTAAAATACATTGAAGAAATATCTTGCAACAGTGTATTTCGGAAAATACAGAGTATTCTTTAAAAGTAGAATACCCTAGATTAAATATCCTAAATTTCTTAAAAACATAATTTTTAGCTAGATTTTTATTCTTGTACGTAAATTTAAAAAAAAGCTTACAAAAACTCTCTCTCTACCGGATTTTTTCTGAAATTTTAAAAATAACTTCGAACTAACTTTTAAAACTAACTCCGAATAACTTAAAATTTTTATTTCGGTTGGTTTCGCATTTTAAAATTATACTTAAAGATTGTTCGAAATGTTTTTGTTAAGTGTTTTTTTAACACCATTTTGTAAATTAGTTGACTGAATAACAATTATTCAATTACAACTTCTGCTTTAATATTTTTAAGATCGTAAAGTTATAAAACGTACCTCTCTCTCTCTCTCTCTCTTACACATCTTTTTCAAGCAAACTTTCAAAAGTAGGAATATCGAATACATAGTAAAATTTTTAAAAAAACTGACATTCAAAAATATGTTTAAAATACGTAATTAAAGAAAGAAAACGATTATCACCCATGTGTAAAATGGCAACCCAAACGATATAAAAACAGTACAAGTAATTTAAGTTATCTCAGAATTCAAGACATTGTTTCTTAAAAATTTAAACCAATAAAATTTTAAAAACTCTATCATTTACCGCAATCTCAAACACAAGCAATATACGCTATCATTTCACGTACTGACATTTGAGACAAAAAGTTATAAAAATTATTTCTGCAGAAAGCTATTTTTATTTTCTTTTTCCCTAGTTAATATTGAATCTAATTTTTTCCACCTTTCTTTCTCAGCGCAGTACTTTTCTGGTATATTTATCCCCTTTGTATTTCTAAAAGCAGCAAGCAATATTCGAGAGATAAATGTGACGCATGCGCAGAGTGGCAGCCATTACTCCGCCGATGCAATCGCGTGAGTTCATTTCTTCTTAAAACCCGAGAACTGATTGAAACGGGTAAATAATCAACTTCCGTTTCTTTTGTGTAACTTCTCTGATATATTGCTCTTTCTTGCAACAATTTAATCTTTAAATGCCCGAATTTGGAAGGAAAAAAACATTCGCACAGAAGTGTAAAATTCGTAAATGGAAATCACGACTGCATTTGTAATGAAAATCATCCGTTCTTTGTTGTTTTAATATTTATGGCAGATTCTCTTTTGAAATAGGAGAGGAAATAGAAGTTACATTTTGTATTATGTCTGAAGAGATATTCAGCATCTCATTCATTTGGAATTTTCTTTATATTAATGATTCAAAGAGTTGCATGAATTTTGTTGCTGAGGATTAAGGTGAGAAGAAGGGCACATTTATATTTGATTGTAAAAGTGAAATCTCCCGGATAAGTATTTTGTTGATATCAATAAAATAGCGAAAAATGTCTTTGTAAAGATATCCAAGACCAATAATGCCTGGTATTATTTTAAGATTTATTCGAGGTTTTCATAATGGGCATTATATTGTGTTTTCTTGTTTGCTAGTTTTTTTTTTTTCCTTTGTGGTTTGATGTATAACTTTTTTCTTGGAATCGTAATCTTTATTATTCTTATCAATTTATTTTAATTTTTCATACTTTTGTATATGAAAGCAATTTAATCGAAGGTTTTCACCATTTTGGATTTCTTAACGTACTGCGAATCAAGCAAGGGATAAAATTTCATTATTTAAAATTAGACAAGTACATAGTTTTTTAAAAATTTGTAATTGTAAGCGTCATATATCAAATTTAAAAGAGAATAAATTTAAAAGAGTATAAAAAAAGAGATTTGTATGCTAAATATTTTTTTATCATAGAAAGTATTCGTAAATATTTTTGAAGAAAAGCATCTCTAAGAGGAAGTATTCATTTTTACTGCACATTGTATAAATTCTGTTTGTGTATCTATGAACACAATGACAAAAACCAAAAATTTTTTCCAGAATTAAATTTAAACAGCTCCTTTTCTCATCTTGTGAAGTCTTAATAATTCTTTTTCCCTCTATTTGGACGGATTATTTATCATAAATATGATACTGAACATTATTATAAGAACTATACTTAAATAATTAGTCTTAAACTATTTGAAACCAAAATTTTCTGCTTAGAATGATTCTTACAATTTTTTTTAAAAAATTATTTAAAAAAAATGTTTTTTAAATCCTTTTGGCTTTTAAAATATTTACGAACAAAAAAATCTCTAATCTCTTTTATCCTTCCCTTCTCTTCTCTCGACTCTTCTCTCACCTCTCTATCCTGTTCTCTCTCTTGTCCCTTTCTTTTATCTTTCCCTTCTCTCTCCTTTCTACTCTCTCACTTCAATCTCTCTCTCCTCTCTTCCATCTTTTCCTTCTTTCTCTCTCCCTTTCTCTTATCTTTCCTTTCTCTCCTCTATTTGCTATCCTCTTCTAACTCTCTCTCCTCTCTTCTAACTCTCTTCTAACTCTCTCTTCTCTATTCAATCTCACTTCCCTCTCTCCTCTGTCTGTTTCTCATCACAATTACAGTTAAAACTTTTACGGAGATTTTAAAAATAATTATTTGAAAAGATCATTTCTTTAATTTTATTTATACAACTAATAGTAGACTCATTTTAAAAATCATAAAACTCTGTCAAGTATTTCTGTTAATACACAACCAAAACTATGTATTAAGCAGTACAAGACATGAATAATGTGATTTATGCGTTGTTTCCGAGAGGCAACAACTCGCTAGATTCGCAAGCCAATTTCGCACCAGACACGTGTGAAGGGCGAATAATCACAAACGTACTAGAACGAACAGCAAACAGGCGATAAAACCTCTTCAGACACCGAATGCACCCCTTTGAAAAATGCCCCACTTCATGGGTTCGGAAATGAAATCGCCAAACCATTAATCTCCTACCACCTTAATTTGTTGTGAAACCAATCTTTCCTTTCAGAAGAGGCCCGGAGGATTAATCTGGGGGATGGTCCCCAGGTATAGGTAGCCACGCTCATCCAATCCCAGCAAGGCCTCTTGTTTTGTTTGATCTCATCCCCTGCTACAACCACTATCACCAGGATAGAAGGTAATTTTCATGAAAGCTAAACACCTTGTCTTTAAAGACCAGGATGTGTATAAAGAATCGTTGTTTGTTCAGCTGTTAGTGGCGAAGGCACTTTTTGGCTGGATGAATCCTTTTTTCCCCCATCCGCTCGCTCTCATCGTCCATCCTTTCTGTTTTTTATTCTGTTTTCTGTTGGAAGTTTCAAAAAGTGATAAATTGTTTCGATGGCCGCTGGGAAATATGAGGAGGATTAGTTTCAGATTTATGGCAAACAAAAACGCTGAGTGAGTCAACACGGTGAGTTTGATTCTTCTCTTCTTTCTTTTTTTTTAGTTCTCTGGTCATCGAAGACTTAGGCTGGATTCAAGATTTCGAGACTTGGAGGGGGTGGAGAAGGGTGTTATGCTTCGGGCTAAGTGCTTATTTGACGTCAAAGTAAACTTTGGCTAAGTTTTTGAAAATTTTTATGTAGAAAAAAAATGTGTTTTGCCTGAAAATGTGCTTTGGTAAAACGAATCATGGGCTTAGAAATTTACCGATTAGTGTTACGGACTGGAGGAACGTGATGGTAAGTTTTTATACAGGATTATTGAGTATTAACTCTAGAATAGAGTGTCTGCCATGATTTGTAAGAGGGAAAGAGCTTGTTCAGAATACATGTTCGAGATAAAAGTGTGAAAGTTTTTAGAATACGTTAGGGGAAAAAGAAAATAGGGTTTATTTTAAATTTCTGTTGAGAATAAGCATTTTAAAAAAAAAAATATATGTATAAAGAATTTTTTCCAGTTTAAATAAACACCCTTCGATGGAAAACTTTATTTGAAAATCATTTTCTTTTATGTATAACAACTTTGGATCAATGATTTTGAAGGTCATGCATTTATTTTATTAAATATGTACATTCGAAGTGTTTTAAAACTTAAGGATTTCTTACAATATACTGAATAGCGCTTCATCTTGTAAAACTGGTTTTTCGTGGGTCCAGAAGTTTAAAAGTGGCCATACACAGGGGCAATTTTAAGGCATGGACCAACTGAACTTCCTTTCGTTCTGGCTTTGGCCAAAATAAGATCAAGATATGAATAGTTTAAATCGTCAGTTGTTATTTCTGGACATATACTCATAAAAACTGGGAATTTCGAACTATATGTTAACTGGTAACCGTGACAAGACTGCATTATTTTGTCATCCATGTCTAAGCCTAACACCGTATACTATTAATATTTATTTAGCAGCCGACTGGGTGGTGTAGTTGGTTTGTCGTTGGCCATCTGCACCCAAGGTAGCAGGTTCAACCTCCGGCCCAAGTCAATGTATTTTCATGATGCTGAAAATCAATAGCGGCCATGTCATATGATAATGCCGCATATAAAAGATCCCTTGAAGTGCCCTTAAGGCTTGGGTGCTCTTGTCAAAATTAAATTCTTAAGTTCAATTTCGCATCGTCAGAACTCAGATGCCTTCCTTTGGGGAGGAAACTGGGCGTCAGAATTACTTGCGGCAATTGGTATCTCCTACAGGGTGCCGCAGTTAAAAGTGATACCAGCTCCTGGGGAATGAAGTAGGTCTGCAAAGGTAAGAAATAACAATACGCAGCCCCATTAGGAAAAAAAAATTCATTTAGTCAAATGGGGACAGTCTGTTGAGTCAGTTTGTGCCTAGCTCTGTGTAATAGTGAGTCACGCGTATATGCTGTCTACTAAAAATGATCGCAGATGGGGCCCATTTTTAAGTAGAACTAAAAGAATGTGAAACAATTTAGGCCTATTATATAGTACAGGGTGACCACAGGAATGAATGACCAGATTACAAAATTTAATAATTCCCAGATGAATAAACAGAAAATGATAATTAATATGTCATATTGTAAAGATACAGTATGAAATTTTGAGTTTGTAACATTGTTTTTATCCTATAGAGGACAGCAATATTGTAATAAAGATATTTTTGAAATTGTGAACACGCAGAAGTGGAAATGGCGTCGCAGCGGGAGAAGGCATTTAGTGAGATCTCGTTTGCAAAAAGTCTGTCAGTAATCACAGTTCAGCGTGAATTCGGAGGAAAGTACGATAGAAATGCACAGACATTAAACAGTATAAGAAGACGATATAAACAGTTAACGGAAATCGGATGCCTGTGTTAAGTAAAAAGTTCAGGGTGACCAGGTTTTACGCAAGAGAATGCTGGAAGAGTACGAGAGACTTATATAGGTAGTCCACAGAAATCGACGGTCCGTGCTAGAACTCATCTTGCCTCAGTCTAACATATAGACTGTGTTGAGAAATAAAGTGCATTTTAAGCCTTTCAGATTGAAAACCGTGCAAGCATTGAACCATAGTGACGAGTTGCAACGTCTAAATTACTACCTTTACATGGATCACGCTATGCAAAAAATTCATTTTTTTCCAATCAACTCGTACTTACTTTACGTCAAAAAACGTTACGTACGAAAAAAAATTTCAAATTTTATCTTTACAATGACATCTTAATTAATATTTTTCTTTGTTCATTTGGGAATTATTATATATTCGGGTCATTCATTTCTGATAAACCTGTATTATATGTCAATCATTGGAAATAATAATTTAACAAATGGTTGGCTTTGAAAGAGCCAGTGTACCACTAATTGAAAATCATTAGAACAAGTAATTACAGTAATATCTCGAGTTAGCGCGATTTTCAAATCTCATCGATTCGTCTTTTGTTTGAGTGTTACACATTCTATTGCTCAGTCATGCTTCATGTTTAGCTAATTTACATGTTTTGACGTATCGCGCGGAATCGAAGCCCAAGGCCTTAATAATTTATTTTGAGTTACAACAATACCTAGTGTAGAACTACTTGATTCCCACAATCAGGAAATGACAATTGAAGAGCTCATAGGAATGCCTGAGCAAGAGCAAGGCATTGAAGAATTTGAGGCTTTAGACCCAATTCAATCAAAACATCAGATGATGGTTGAGAATTTGACCGAAGATCTCAGTTCAACTGAAAAAGGATTGCAAATTTTAGAAACTATAGACTCCAACGTAATTTTTCAACACAACAAGGAATAAAAAATATTAGTCAAGAGGAAATTTTGCCAGAGAAAAATAACCTTTGAGCCGGCAGACTACTTGTTAGATTTTTTATGAAACCTTTTACATCACAATAACTTTGTTTCGTGATTTTGTATTTGTGTTATTAAGATTTTATTCTAAACATTTTTTATTCTAAATTATTATTTTCTTTCGTCTTTAGCCAAAAATAAAAATAATTTATATGTATTTAAATGCGAAATCATGCCTCGACTTACGCGGTTATAACTCGGTCCAAACCTATTGCGTAAGTTCGGGTTGTTTTTGTATATGTAAACATTTTAAATTGAAGTTTAAATTAATAAACACATTTCCTCTCTCCCTCAATAACTGAAATATGATACGGATTTAGTTTCCCCTCATATTTTATACCTTTCAACCTTCATGCGGAATGGATAACTTCATTCCGTATTCAGGAATTAATTATTCATTGTAGAGCAAATCCTTAAAAAAACTGTCAGTAAGATGAATTTTATTTGTTCTCTTCAAAAATATTTTTGTAAATAAAACCACTTTTATAAAAATTACTCAAAGTGTGTGTTCGTCTTAATATATATATACACAGTCGACTCTCGATAATTCAAACCTTCGATAATACGAACCTCTCAATAATTCGTATATGCTCAGGCCCTAGAAAAACTCTTGATAATTCGAACTAAAACAATACGTTTGGGTTCACTCAATATTTCGACCCCTCAGGGGGCTCACCTTCTTTAGGTGAGTACGGGTGTCACAATCCCGAGGTGCCCTAGTGATCTTTTCCTTTTCCCACGGGGTTTACTGTATTTGGTAAACACGGGCTTCACGAACCCGGGGTATCCTAGTGATCCTTCTCTATTTTCGACCCTCTTTCTTGTCATTCAATTCATTCATTCTTTCCCTTCCCTTCTAGACCACAGATATTAAAACAAATGTTTGGCGCAGTATAGCCGAAATTGGCTCTTGCGCCAATAAACCCCAAAATCACTCACTCACTCAATATTTCGAAGTAAAATGTGTGTCTGATCAGACTACAACACGCAATATTTCGAAGTTATCTTATAAAACTCTCGACATTTCGAAAATTCACTATCGTGTGCAATCCTGTAATAAACAGATTGGACCTTACAAGTTTTGGGATTTGTTGTTTCTGCGCGTCTCCCATGTAACGTAGCCCCTTTCATGACCATCTGTCTGCTACCCCTTCTTCGTATTTTCCGGTTCCTCTGGCTAACATACACTTTTATGGTTTTCATTCCTTTATGTGGACAATAGACCAACCGCACCTGCTATCAGCCGTCCATATCTTTCGTGGCTTTGCTACACATGTTATCGGAAAGGATGATCCACTATTGTAAAGAAGAGATGCGTAGGATTGTGTGTATGAATGTATTGAATGTATTCTTTTAATACAGAACTTTTAACTTTTGTAAAATATTTATATACTGTATATAATATGTGCTTTTCAAAAAAAAAAAATTAAATGATTTTATACATAGTTTCAAATTTAAATGTGTTAGGAAAAAATTTCTCTTCGAGAATTTGGGAATTTTTTTTCTACCCTCTTGATAATTCGAAGTTTTTCATTGGTCCCTCCGAATTATCGAGAGTCGACTGTATATAGTAAAAAAATTTCAATTAAATACGTTTATGGGCATTTAATAAACAGGATTAAATATGTGCTACTTCAATGCTGCAAATGATACATCAGATTCCCGAGTCCTATGGCTTAAGTCAACATTAGCTTGAGTTTTCAATCCTTTCATAGGAGACATTTTTAGAAATTTGGCTTCTTAAGCATCATAAATATTGAAAGGAGCCAACGTGCAACCCATGAGAAGAAAGTACACGGAAGAATGCGATACATTTTATCAAGGAAGAGAGAAATGATACTTTGTTCTAGATGATTTTCTATTTGGGATTCAAATTTGAACAGAAGCTCTGAACATTGTAGCGGAGTCTTTCTGCACTTGTGAAAAATTATGAGATTTCTAGAATTTATTTTTGCGATAAGGATTATAAATATTGGACAGACTTTTGAACTCAATGAGTGATCAATGGCTAACTTCTAGATCAAGGGTCGGCAACATGTTGCTGACCCCTGACCAATCTACCAATAGGATTCAGCGTGCCACACGTAAGAATATTTTTGAAACAATTCGGTTCCCGTATTAATATATGCAGAATTAGAGAATAAAGATCAATAATATACATAGATTTACTGTTTTACTATATAATTATTTTGCATCATTCAAAGATATTTCTTGAAATAAAAATAAACAGCATAAAAATATAACTATTTCTTCAACAAAATTTTTTTTAAAAAATTAAAATTGTACATATAATGTGTTATTTTAAACATATTTTTTAAAACTATATTTAAACTGTATTTATTTAAACTATATTTAAAAATAGACACCATAAAATAGAAAATATTTCCCTCCATTATAGTTAAATAAAATTATAAATAAAAATTTTCTAAAACTCCTTGTAGACCGTTTGTAGTTATTCATAGATTTTACGTACCCGAAGGACGATGGAATTTTCCAGGATGGCAAAGTGTCCTGTCGCGGGGCTCAAACCATTAAGGATTGGTTTGAGGAACAATTTGGACAATTTAAGTGAAAGACTGCCACCTAGAAAATTAGACACAGGAATTCCATAAAAGATATACGAGATATAAAAATTCAATATCCGTTCCAATACTTGTGGCGACTTGCAACGCAATAATCCCTAAAGGGAAATATTCGTGAACCTTTTCTCTAACCGATGGGGAATTCAATCAGTCTGTAACTAACTTTCGTCGATTGCGGAACCCCAAAATCGGTGGGTGTACATACCCACAAAATAGAAATTTTTTAACGAATAGTCAACTGTTCGTGTGTGTTCGTGTCGTAACGTATCGTTTTAATAAATATTTCGAATCTGAAATAAGGATTGATATCTGAAAAGTGAATTCGCCACCAATACGAGGACAATACTAATTTAGGATTTTGAGGCTATGCTCTGTTTTCAAGTGTAATATTCCACATTGTCCAGCATGAAGGGTCTTTAATCGTATCGTGGACTCAAACTTACAATTCGAATAGGCACCGGGTATAAGAGATCACTATGAGTATACTGGATATTTATTTATTAAGGAAAACCTTCCATTACGCTGGTGTATATAAGAGATTTCCTATGAAATCTCTTAATGATTGGGAGTCTGAATGAACACCAACCATAATCAAAAGCAAATATAGTTTATTTATCATTTTATAAATCTAACAAACTCAGCTAAGGAAATGAACGTATATAAAATATTGGATCCAAAGCGGGCAAGATGAGATATTTAATATTTAACACGTCACTCAATAAGTCCCAGGGCCTAACATATAGATGGCGCTATCTTCTAACTTTTCTAAGCCTAACCTTGTAGTACTAACTTTCAAACGGCACGTCTCAAAATTTCGAGAGGATATCTTGTTCAGTTATAAAGTTACAGTGGTTTTTTTGTGTGGCAACAATGGTAATTGTTTGGAAACCATGGATGAAAAAGAATTTCGTGTGCTAATCAAACATTGCTTTCTGATGAGGAAAAACACTGTTCAAGCAAAACAATGGCTTGATAAATGTTATCCGGACTCTGATTCATCGCAAACAACTGTTAAAAGATGGTATGCTGACTTAAAACGTGGTTGTATATAGACAAACGATGGCGAACATTCAAGTCACCCAAATTCTGCAAATGTTCCTGAAATCATCAAAAAAGTGCACGAAATCCTTTTAGCTAATCATAAATTGAAGTTGCGTGAGATAGCGGATAATTTAAAGGTATCAGAAGGCAGTGCATTTGCTATTTTGCATGATCATTTGTCAATGAGAAAGCTATGTTCAAAGTGGATGCCGCGTTTTCTCACTGTTGATCGAAAACAACAACGCATCGACGATTTAGAGCGTTGTTTGGAGCTATTTAAGCAAAATAAACAGGATTTTTTATGTAGATATGTGACAGTGGATGAAACATGGATACATTACTACACGCCTGAATGAAAAAGATCGTCAGCTGAGTGGACAGAAGCCAGTGAAAGGCGTCCAAATCGACCAAAAACTCAAATGTCAGCTAGCAAGGTTATGGCATCCGTATTTTGGGATGCTCATTTGATTTTGTTTTTTAACTACCTTGAGAAAAGCAAAACAATTAATAGTGAATATTACATGACGTTATTGGATCAACTGAATGAAAAAATAAAGAAAAAACGTCCTCAAATGCAAAAGAAAAGGTACTGTTTCACCAAGACAATGCTCCGTGACACATGTCCATGAAAACGATGGTCAAATTGATCGAATTGCACTTCGAATTACTTTCCCACCCAACGTACAGTCTAGATCTGGCCCTCAGTGACTACTGGCTGTTTGCAGCTCTTAAAAGAATGCTGCAGGGAAAGAGGTTTGGTACAAATAAGAAGTGATTACCGAAATAGAAGCCTATTTTGAGAGCAAAGACAAATCATTCTACGAAAAAGGTATTAAAAATTAGAAGAGCACTGGGCTGCATGCATCACTCTTGAAAGGAAGTACCTTGATAAATGAAGTTCGATTTTGCAGAAAAATTGTTTTTTTTATTAGTTAGGCCCGGAACTTATTGAGTGATGTGTCTTTTATAAATAGAGTCACGTTCGGAAATACTCGTAACTCCCATCACCAATAATCGACTTCTAGTCGATTTCAATTTCAATATCTTTCTGACTGAACCGTCAGTTATCAATTTACATATTAATTAATCAACGAGTTGCTCTTGTCTAACTTTCAATTACTTTACGTTAATCTCAAACTTCTACCGGCTAACTCCTAGCCTCTCTCCCTCTTCGAACCTAAAAGTTAATGCTTAAATATTAGACAGCATTTACATATATCACATCTTCTTTGGGACAAAGTTTTCAATTGAACAATATTTAAATTAATAGAATTTCCCCAAGAGGATTAGTGAAAGGTACTCGAATAGACCCGTTACATTGGTTTATAAACATATTACATTAAAGTTATTAAAAAGGCCATTTATTTAGGACCTCATTCATTTCCCAATTTGAGAGATATTAAATTATTTTTTTCTCTTCTTCGCCAATCGATTCATTTAAAATTAGAATTTTTCATGCATTGTATTGATAAATTGAGGGAAATACAAAAATGCTTTAAATGGGTGAAAAGAACCGAATTCTCTGTCAATCTACGAATTTATTCATTCAAAGATTCGCCGCCGAGAAAATATATCAATTTCGGCCGCCTTTTACTTGCGGAAAGTTCCGGTCAAAACATATGCACCGCAGTTTTCGGGAGTTTTACCGCAGATCAATCACTTATGGCAATTTCAGGAAAACGATTTCGAAATGATTGATGAAGTAAAGCCTCGGAATTTACCAGGGATAGAGGGGAAGGATTGAAAGAGGGGCAATCAGGGGGATGCGCGGTAACAATGGAAGAAAATGTATAAAACTTTTCTGGTTTTACGGTCTTTAAAGAAACAAAGAGTTAGTGAAATATTTAAAAGTATTCCGGAAGCAAGAAAAACTGAATATATATTTTGGTATTATATGAGTTTTTTTTTCTACGCATAAGTTGAATTTTTTCCGCATGTAACTTTTGGAACGTTTCTTTAGCTATTCATATTGTTCGATGTGTGAGACTTTGAGATATGTTGGATGATGTTGTGAGTGAAGGCTATGTTATAGTTGCCTCTGCATCAATACGAGGGCTATTAGTGACGAGGGAGGGAGTGAGTATTAACGTTGCACTATTCAGCTACACGAGGGCTTTTGGCAACACATACCTCGTATTGTTCAACTATGATCAAGTGACGAGGATTATACAGGAGCTGGCACTGCCTTCTCAGAACTTCCACACCACACCTACACGAGAACGTTTGAGAGTCTCGACATATTTAACGTGAATCGACCCCCTCTGCACGGCGGGTCTTCAGCGGTACTAGGCATGGACTCATAAAGCGCCAGCCACGAGTCCGTTACTTCAACCATTAGACTATCACGGCCTCACTATTGGTGACGGACCTCGGTCAAGTGATGAGGTTGACATCTGAGTAGGCACCTCACTCTTCAAATTTCCACACTATGCCAACGGAAGGACAGAGCCATGACAGATTTAACGTGCATCAGTCTCTTTATACTGTGGGTCTTTAGTGGCAATGAGGCTCGAACTCATCACATGCTGACCACGACTTCGTGACCATGACCATTAGGATACCGTGGCTGTTTGATGATGGTATGAATCCTTTTAAGCAAAAAATAAAAAAAAAAGGAAACCTCTTGTAATCTAATTATATGATTTTAAGCAGATAGATGGCGCTGTTTTAACAGCAATGTGATACATCTCAATTTCCAGTAGAGTTGAGGAGTACCTTGATGATTACGTTAGTGATGGGCCAGGAAATTGTTATTTATTGATATCTCACTCGGAAACTACACGAAGGTAGTTGTCGACTGACCTCGAAATATTTAATAGCGATAAAATGACTAGAGCACCCAAACTGGTTACCCACTCTCCAAACTTCCCCATCGTGTTAACTTTTAAATTTGAGATTTAGCGTATCAGTCTTTGTACGCAGAGGGTCCCTAGTGGCATCAGGAATCGAACCCACAACTCGAAGAAAATAACACAGGCCACACAATTCTGTTTCAATAACAAATCACGGCCACTAGGTAATACACAAATACAAAGCGCGAATAAGTGTGATTAGTTATTACATTCTACAATTCAGTTACAAATGTATTTGCTTTTACATTACTTCAGTATATTTTATGGTTCGAAAAGATTTTCACGTAGCGTTTATGAAAGTAAAGCTTATTGTAAGATATAATGAAACAATGCTTTAAGTTTCCCGAATTTTTAGATTTCAGAAATGAAACACTAATAAGCTAGTTAGAGAATTTGAACAATTTAATAAGATTCTTAAGTATATTTATGGTAGCTTATGCGTGCTTTAGTTTAGAATATTGAAAATTTGTATGTAAAATAAAGGAATAACAGAAAAAAAAGTTAATACATAAACTACGTGTTTGTCAAATATATGTCAAAACCAAATTAATATTTGTGATATGTAAAAATATGATATAGCAATTAAGCTCTGTTAAATTTAAACTGAAAAAGTTTATAAAATCTTATTACCAGAAAGATTATAAATATTACTATGAAATTTATAAACTAAAACTACAGTGTTTCCGCCTTCTTTAGACAATCAAGGTAGCTTAGTACTCCTTCTTATTTTTGAAAAAGAATTTTTTCAGTTTTTAAAGTTTTACTTTCAAAAAGTTGGAATTCTATTTCACAGAAGAGAGACTCAGGAAATCCCGAATTAATCGAATACCTTTAAAAAAAGTTTGTAATTTATTTCCCTTCTTTTCCTCTCATTTTTGAGAAAGCGGAAATACTTATTTCTATATATAACACCACCTTTATTCTGCATTTAACTAACCATTACGGTTACAGCCCCCAATTTGTATTTATTACAAATAATTTTTTATAAAACTCGTCTGCTGTGAATTCAGATAAATTTTCCTTTTTTATAAATGGGGTGTTTTCTTAATATGGTATCGAACATTAAGTAACTATTGTCATTTAATTTCAAATTTTGCTTGCAAAGTTGCCGAAACATTGAAAGATTTTAATAGTTAAAATTTTGTCATTACTTATTTTTCTGATGCAATGTTCGTTTTTAAAAATAATAGAAAGAATGTAAACATTTTCTATGACATAAAACACTTCTTTCAAGATTCCAATTCATAACAGGCAAAGTTGGATTAGAGGAAAAGTTAAATAAAGACATGATATGTTAACTTTATAGAGCCAATGTTTTCTTAATTGAACAAACATTTTCGTATGAATTAAATTCTTGCTCTGCAGAATAAAAAAAATATTTAATTACATGAGATTTAATATATATTATTCCTTAAGTTGACTAACTATGTTCGAAACCATGATTTTGAAAAACGTATAAATAGAGAACCTTTTTATGATATTTAATGTAAGTTGAATTAGAATTGTACATATAAAACTGTTTAAAGAATATTATGTCAAGAAAAAGTAATTAAAATGCATTTTTTTTTGGCAAAAAAGTGAAGAATGAATGACATTTTTAAAATAATCTCCTTTTATGAAAAAGGCTTTTACGACCATAATATTTTACCTATATATAGCTAGGACTTCTTTTAAAAGTATTTAATTTATAAGTGGATTTATTCATGTTTTATTTTGCCAGAGTAGAGAAATTTTATCAAAAATATCCTCTATTATTTCAATTGATAGCAACTCTGGAAATAATGTGAAATTTTCCAACACTTTTGCATGATATAGACGTATCAATGCCATACATAGGCAAAATATAATATTAAAAGAAGTAAAAAGTGCTACACAAAAAACGAGACTAAGTGTGTAGCTTGAAAAAAGAGGAGTTGGCAACAACTGTTTTGGTGAAGTCATCCCTCATACCTCCTCTACCCATGTGGAGTGTTTCGTCTTAATCGATATCACCAGTTGGGAGTACTGCGTCATTGAGTAAACACATGCAACAGCATTTTGCCGGGAAAATGACGAATCAACATTTTCTTGTGAAACTTAAGAAATCAGCCTCGAAAATATTTCAAATATTAACGGAGGCTTATGGAGATAAGACATTGTCTCATGCACTTGTGTTTGAAAGGCTTAAGCAGTTTTCAGGAGAAAGGAATAGTGTGGAAGGTGATGAACGTGCTGGGCGCCAAGGTAAGCGATTGCAAACCAAAACATTGCCAAAATTCATGATATGAGTGGGTTTCCTCTTGCAATCAGCGGTCAGACTGTTAATCAACACTACTACATGGAAGTACTAAAAAGACTTCATGAAAAAATTAGGGGAATAAATTAGAGTTTTAAAAAAAACTAAAAACACGCTTTTATACTGAATCGAACTAAAAAGTAAAAAAATAATTCTTAATATAAGAATAAAATGATTAACAAGAAAATTAATGTCATTGGGGAAAAAGCGGGGGGGGGGGGTGCTTTGTACTGCATTTTTACACTAACTCGGGATAGAAGTTATAGAAATTATAACAATAGATATATTTATTGAACACCCCACGCTTTTACCCCAATGACATTAATTTTCTCGTTCATCATTTTATTCTTTATATTAAGAATTATTTGTTTACGTTTTAGTTCGATTCATTATAAAAGCGTGTTTTTTAGTTTTTTTTAAAACAATAATTTATTTTTAATTTTTTAGTTCGAACTACAATAAAAGCGTGTTTTTCAGTTTTTTAAACTATCATTTATTCATTGTTGAATTTATCCTTGAGTTTGATATTTGAAGCTGGCATTATACGTGCCTGTGGAATTAGTCTTGCTCTTTAATGGATATTAATTAACGGGTCTGAAGTGTATTTATTCTCTCCGTTTACGAGGCCTCAGATGAGTCCCGTATCGTTATATTTCAAAGATTTCGTCTCTATAGATAGGTAACGGAATTCGAATTAAAAAAATTTTTAGCGTACCATGTTTTTATAACAGACAAAAAAGTATAAAATTCCTCTTTTCATTTTTTCTCGTCTCCTTTTTTCACATTTTCATGCATTATCATCCACTTCTGAGCTATGGTCCAAATTTCAAGTCTCTAGCTCCTCGGAAAGTCACACAGTTTAAAATCAATTACAAAATTCCACCCGGACAGACATTAAAGAAAGCGAATTAATAAAAACATGGTAATATGAAGTGTCAATCGTTTTTCTCCTTTTAAGCATGTTTATGTTAATTCGTATCATCACTTCTAAACGTATTGCTTTATAAAAATAAAAAATATTTAGTAGTTCGAACGCAAATTATTTTTTCCACATGCACGAGCCTTTTTTTTATTTTCATTTTCAGAAAAATGTTTATATTATGGTAAGAGATTGCTAACACACACACACCCACCCTCCACTTTCTCAGATTACAGAACACATTTTTTTGTTTTATTTCTATACATAGATTAGCTTTAAATTCAAAACACTCGCTTTAGGGTTACACCTTATTATTTTAGTCGCTAAATCTGAAATTAGTCACCAAATCTGGAAATGATGTATGAAATTTGTCACCATATCTGAAAATGGTATATGGAACTAGTCGCCAAATTTAAAAATGATACATGCAATAAGTTGCCAAATTTGGAAGTGGTATATGGAATTGTCGCCAAATCTGATTATTCTTATTCCTGACGATCCTGAAAAGGACAAGGAAACAAAATTATGAAATTATTGTATTGTCATCGGTCCTTGACAAGAGTGCGAAATTTCGAATGAATCCGATCTTTTTAAGTGTGTAAAAATTGAGTTCTAAGATTCCGTTACATGCAAGTGAAACTTATAAAAGCGTGTTAAAAAAGGTCAGAGTTAAGGAGTGAGGGATTGCTGTTGCACCAAGACAATGCTTCTATGGCCCTATCTGTCAATCAATTTCTCACTAGCAAAACATTGCTATAACGGGACATCCTCTTTATTCACCTGATTTAGACCCTGCGACTTTTTTTTAATTTTCTACAGTAAAATCCTGCAGAAAAAGAACCCATTTTACATCAGTAGTTGAGGTCTGTCAAAAAAACGGAAAATTTCTAAAGGGACTTCCAAGAAACTCGTTCCGGAACTGTTACCAGCAATGGCAACAGCGAATGCAGAAAATGTATAAATGCTGCAAGGAACTACTTGAAGGCGATACTGTCATGAGAACGGATTCTGTAAACAGAATGATTTATTGGACCAGTCTCGTTTTTGTGTCACACCTCGTTTTTTTTTTGTAAAAGGAGAATGTTTTGAAAGAGTATGTCATTTCCTTCATTTTTGCCTCCCCCCAATCCATTTAATAATTTTTCTCTTGTAAAAAAATTCGCGAACAATATAATATGCATATTAGTTCAACTGACACTAAATATAAGACAATTATCCATTTATATGCCTTTCAAAATCCCGGTTAAGAATGTAGTCGTCTTAATTGTTTTATTCAGAGAGAATGCTAAGATGAAAAAATAAATAAGTGGGTAGTGATTCTACATACAAAGCAGAAAAAATACTTATTAATTATTACTTAAAATTGGTTATTTTTAATAATAATTTTTAAGATGTTTTATAAATAATACTCTTACTAATACTGCTAATAATTTTAGTTTAATATGTTAATTATAGATAACCAGTAACATTTATTTCTAAAAGCATTTTCCAAGGAATATTTATGCTATACAAGAGCTTTATACCACTGAAAGTCAAAGGGTTAAACACAAAGTCTGAGAACGAGACTAGTAACAAAACAATTCCAAGACGGAAAAACTCAGGCATCATCCCATGCTATTCATCCTAGTTGTTGACAAGCCTCACGGAAAAACAAACTCTCGTTCGAGATAGAATTTTGAACATAAGAATTATCTTTCTTTCCAGTGCTCCTACTGACGTTGTTTGTCTGTAGATTTCATGTAATGCGACTTCATTATTTCAGCACAGCGCAGCATGGCGTTGTGTTGCCAACGCGGGAAGCCTAAAAATGCAACGAGGAATAA
>BMAO01021296.1:0-36927 GCA_019973975.1 Trichonephila clavata
GCTCAAACACAATGGACTAAATTCATGTGACGTCACGATCACGTGAAAACTATGTCACGTGACCACGTGCTGTTTGTTTACTACAGTAGCTACGATTATTTCGTTTTTTTAGTTTACATTATAATTTTTAAAATTTCTTATTTTGCTCAAATGGTTGATCGATCATTTAAAGAAACGGTTATTGTAGGAAATAAAATCATTTTTTAAAATCTGACAAAAAATCTGAGTGTTTTGAACTCGTACTTGTTATTTGTCTTATCTCGTACATAATTAGCTATGTGTTACTGTAACTAAGTTGTTTATTTGGATTTAATAGTTTAAATTTTCATTGCTAAAATTATTTCTGCTTGGTTATGTATATCCTGTTCTTATAGTTACATAATTAAAATTGATTTCAAGGCCAATTTTTGTTTTAAAAAATAGTTTATGTAATTTAGAAGCTTTTTCATTAATTTTTTCTGTTCAAGATAGTGTTGAAAGTTTTTGTAGATACTCTCAATTGGTATGTTTTATAAAAGTTAGTATGGATTCTGGTTTGAGATTTCTGGTTATATTTTTAAAAAATCTTGTGTTTTTTCCAAGTTCAGCGAGAAAAATAATTATTACAAATCAACAAGGAAACAGATTTTCAAATCCATACTAACCTTTTTCGCAGTAACCTATGAAACATAAATCACTTAAAATGACTAAAAAATTTTAAACATTGGGCATATTATGAGTTTGAAAAGATTTAAATTCTTAATTTTTTTTTAAACAGTGAAATAATAGCTGGTCAAACTGACTTTTTGCTGTTATTGTCTCCAAAAAACATTTTTAAAAAAGGGTACTTTTTAGCTCTAAAACAAAGTGACTTAAGCCAATTTTAAAAAAAACACACATACCTCAATTACTGGAAATTATTTGTTATGTCTGGTTGTACATTTTTTCTTGTTTGAAAAATTCTTATTTTTGAATACTATGGCCAAAATATATTCAATTAATTTTATGACCTGAAAAGTTTATGGAATGTCCAACACAATAATCTTGTGATTCGCTGTTTTTATATATATATAAATATTATTCATCATTGAAATTGTACAGAAATATTTGTTTGGTTTGATAAATTTTGAATTTAATTGTGAATGGAAATTTTATGCGACTATTCATTTATATATATATTGTATTTTACTTTTTTCCATCTAATTTGCAATTCATTGTGCTGTAAAAATGAAATTCATTTTCACCAATGGATAAATATTATTAATCAAAAACTTTCATATTAACTCACTTTAATATGAGATGAACAACGGCTTAAAGTAAACTTTTTTACGTTTAAATTGTATTTTGGAACCATCTATTGTTTATACATAAATCATTATTTTCTATTATTTTTATAAATTATATGTAATTCAATAAGAAAAATTTATTTAAAATTAAGGATAATTAAATTGAATTTCTGAAAATTATTTCATTTTTTCTGATGGTACATTCCCTTAATATTGTACAATATAAAAGAAGTAGATCAACATGTTATAGGCACTTCATATAAAAAAAAGTATTTATTAAAAATTTTAATGTAAATTTTTAATATAGTACATATTTGCATTAATAATAACTTGTGATCCAAGTGTCGCATACCCATACACATGTTTTTTATTGCGTGATGTTATTTTTATAAAAGTTTTAATTTTTTTGTTTGATGCTTAATATAGCAACTGCTGAAGGTAACTTTTTAATATGCTGAAAGAGCTCTCAACACTTGCTACAGTAATTGCAACTTAAGAAAAAAGTATTAAAACAATTAATACATGTAGAAATAACTCATTATATTTATTTTGCATGTATTGCAATATATCTTGTGTGTTATTTAAATCTCTTACATTCAAAATCAAATTCTGTTGCTAACTGATTTCATCTACATTTTTTGTTGTAAACTTAACAAAAGTCTTGTAACTTTTTTCTAATTCATGTTTTTCGCAGGTTTTTAAATCAGAATTAATATTTGGTATATTTATATAAATCTATTCACATAAAACTGTATCAATATTGCAGTGTTATAGAAGTAACATGTAAATTTCTCTACTGGGTTTTTTTATAATTTGCTAAGTTATGCACAATTCTATTTTTAGAGGTTTTTTTAAATTTTGTTTACAATTGATAAATTAACACAGGGTCATATTTACTTATTCTATTGAACTAAAAAAATTTCCATTTATAGCTGTTCATATTATTTCATAGTTTCCACAAAGTGGGAGATTATTAAATGCTAAGAATTGAATTACAAGTCTTTAAAGTATCAATTTGAGTCCTTACATTTACTTATTTACTAGCTGAAATGCCCGTTCTTCGCACGGGTTAAGTGTTAAAAACATAAATTCATCTATTATAGCAATTATAATATTTTAGTGAGGATAAACCCTGTATGAAAAAAGTAGTATAACCAAAAATTAAAAATATTTTTTTTCAAATGAATGTTTTCACTATAAATAATTTTAAACAAATTGCAATTTTGCCTCAAAGTAAATAATAATTTAACAAAAACAAATATTTCAATGTAAGAGAGAAAATTAGCAAGTTGAAGAGTAAATAGATATGAATGAATGCAAATATAAATAAAAATTATTAAAGAAAAAGTGATAGCAGTTGTAAGTTTCTGCTATGGGAACTATGGGTGAAACAACCTGCAATAGATGAACCGAAAGAAAAAATGAATGATGATAAACTGATTCACTAAATGCTATCATAAATAAAAAATATTAGAAAGCCTTCAACTGAAAAAAAAAAATTAAATTAGCATTGTACCCATACCTCATATAATACTATCTAACATCTCTGCAATACATCTAATATAGAGTATTAGATGTAATTCAATACTAAAAAAATTTAATTAGTATGAACTAAAATTAAAATCTACCTAAAACAGGTCCCCGTTGAAATAGCCCAGAACCAACAACAGTACTAAATGAAACAAATTAATAAACCATATTGTTAAAAAACACATTCTTAAAACAATACTTTTTGCAATATTTCTATTAAAAATTACAATTTGATTGCAAAGAGCAAAAGAATGAGTACATACAATGATAAATAACTATAGTAATAATTAAAATATATATATCGTATATGGACAGTATGATAACATAAAATATGCATATGATCTCCAAGAAACTACGCGAGGAACAGATTATCAGAAGCAACGTAAAATCATTTCAACACTGAATTTTAAAGAAACCCAGAGGGAAATATGAGAAAATCTTTTCAAGGTGCATCCTTTTTCTGTGCAAACATTTTTGCGACCACACCTGATACAGTTTTCTGATTTGCAAGATTGCCAGAAACAAAGTTAAGTCATGACGAAAAATCTGGTCAAAATGGAATTCCAAAGAAAATATGAGAATATTATTTCAAGGTCACCTTATCATAGTTTCAGCAAATAGCTTTTTGTTAAATTTATGACTTTTTCTCATTTAAAACAAAGATGAATTCGTATCGATCATAAGGACCATAAGGCAAAAAACTGCGACACGCAAAAAAAACAACATGATACATACTTTTTCCTCATAAATATGAAGCATTATCTTCACGATATTACCAACATGTTAAGAACAATTAGTTTGAATTCAGTGTCATTTTCTTTGTTATATTTTAAGTAATATTCTCTACATTGAACAAAATATTGAATATGCTGATGAAGGAATTATTATTAGTAAGGATGAATATTTATCTTCAACAACAGAAAATGGCATCGATATGTAAAACATACAACATTTATATGTAAAAAATGTATACAATGCATGTGTATATATACAATCTGCATATGAACAGATTTATTTGTCAGAAGGAAAATTACTTTGATGAGCATTTAATCGCATCCATAGTCTCCGTGTTCATCCATAATTTTTCTAACAATGTTTTTTTTTTTTTTTGGTGAAGAAATGGACATGACAAAAAAAAATTCTGGTGAGAAGTGAAGGTGTAGTTTCATTGATTGTAAAAAAAAAACCCTTTGATATTTGTGTCATGAATAGGTAATCATGATCGAAGATTCTGTTTACAAAAGGCCTCACAAATTATTATTAGGCTGAAAAGTAGACTTTTTGTGTGTGTGTGAGTCTTTGTATCACATAATTACTGCACCAACAATGATACGGAAGAAAAGGATAGTTCAGAAAAAATAAAACTGTGACACTGAAATAGGAATTATAACATCAATTTAAATTAAAACGTTATCTAAAACAGAAAAAGTAAGCCTTAATTTTGATAAAATTGCCATAAAGTTTTGAACAATAAAAAAACACATAGCAGAAAATCTTAAATATTTAAAATTGAAATAAAAGAAACAAATAAATATAAAAGTAACCTTACATATAGTATAGAAATTATAATATTAATTCAAACCAAAAGCTACTTTAAATAAAGATTTGATGAAACTACCATAAGCAAAATCTTATACGTGAATAGAAATTCTAACTTAAAATCACAATATTGACAATCTGTTAATCTCAATTAGTTTGAATTGAGTGTCATTTTCTTCAGTTGCATTTTTCTACTTTTTTTGTTACAATGGAAAAACATGGAATCTGCCTATAAAGGAAAATGGTACTTATGTATTGGCGTCATTGCAGTAAAATTTGCACCACAATATCAAAATAACAGATTCTTATATGGGAAAAAAATCAAATTTTGGTGAAAAAAGCCACTTTGACTGTAGTGACTCTAATACATTAGTATCAGGAAAAACAGTACCCTTTTTTAACAGAAGGAAATGTAGGAACTTAAGATTTTATTGACGAATGCCACTGTTCAAAATTACTCGCCAAGTTGGCAACGCTGATTTCACATGTGTTGTACGCGTTAAATTGGCAACCATGTGTTTTGTTTCATGTAATGTCTCTAATAGGTTGCGATAATATGTAAGAACTGAAATATTATAGGAAGATTTTTTGGTACTTATGTATTATTGCAACAATTGCCAACTCTATAAATAACTCATCAAGTTGACAACAGCAATAATTTCCTATGTGTTGTCCACACTGAATTGGCAACCATGTGCTTCGTTTCATATAATGCCATCATAGGTTGCGATAATACATAAATACCTATTTTTTTGACCAAATGGTCATGCTGACTTAAGTTTCATGCTATGCATAGCCTAAATATAACTGCAGATTGATAGCATCACTAATTTCAGTTTAACAAAAAGAAAACCTCATATATAAATAAAAATTTGTATTAGCCTTTGTATTCTGACATATTAGCATCACCACAACCAAATTGGCACAAAGCAAATCACACTATATCCACCAAAATCTGACTAATTTTTTTAAGACTGTATTCTGATAGAAAGATGCATCAGTCTTCCAGCTAAACCTGTTATATATTTTTCAATAACTAAATTAGTTTAATATACATTGTTTTGCTTATATTTTGTATGATTATTCTGAACCATTTCTGGGTTTAGATTTAATTCTGTCATTTCTTTTCAGCTTAAAAATTTTTGATTTATTTTGTATGTAGTCATATTGTAATACCTATTTTGGTTAAAGGCTGTGTCAGGTTTATTATTCTATTTTCATTTTGACCTTTATATGTATACATTTGATTCTTCTGTAGTGTTTTTGGTTTTAGATTTAATATAGTCATTTCTTTCCCAGCTTAAGAATCTCTGATGACTTAAATCACAGAAAGTCTTAAACATGAAAAATTGAAACAGATAGAAAATAAGCATAAATATATATGAAGCAACCTTACATATAGTAAAAATTATGACATTAATTGAACCCAAGAAGCAACCTCAAATATAAAAATCGAGGTCTAATTTTGACGAAAATACCATAAACAGCTCAGAACAAAAATAAAATATGTCAGAAAATGTCATATGTAAATAAAAATTCATATTAGCCTTCGTGTTCTTACGTATTAGCATCATCACAGCCAAACTGGAACTAAGCACACACAAATCATACTATATCCCAACAAAATCCAGCTGATTTTTTTTTCATATAAAAACACGTAAGAATCTTTTGATATCAAGGAGCGATTAGCATGGCGCCAATTTGGCTGTGATGACGCTTACATGTAAGTATCATAAATTCAAACTCAAATCATGATATTGGCAATCTGATAATCCAATTAGTTTGAATGGAGTGTCATTTTCTATGGTACTTACATATTATTGCAACCTATTGGCAATATTACATGAAATGAAGCATATGGTTGCCAATTTGGCAAGTCATTTATTAAGTTGGCAATATTTGCAACAATGTGTAAGTACCAAAAAAGATTATTGCTTTTTACCTTTATCGGCAAATTCCATGTTTCATCGATGTCGCAAAATAGTACCACAATCTAGCTTACAACAAAAAGAAAAGGTACTAACGTATTATTGCAACAATTGCCAACTTGCAATAATATGTGCATATGCGAGACACTAAAATAGAAAATACAGCATTAATTTTAATTAAAAGGTTATCGAAAACAAAAGAAAATTAAGCCTTAATTTTGCCAGAAAATATTAAAAAATTTGAACATGAATAAAAGAAATGTAAATATATATATAATGTAATCTAGCATATTGTAGAAATAGCATTAATTCAAACCGAAAAGCAACCTTAAATACAAAAGCAAAGGTCTGATTTTGATGGGAAGTAGGCAAGATGTACCGCTAAAGTGTACTGCTATTTATATATATAGGCAATGATTTAGTTAACAGCTTTTCTTACTTTGGGGCCGACTACCTTCTGTTGTCGTGATATGAACGTGAAATGAATTGTAGCCCAAGCACAACCTTAGATTGATAATACCACCAACATTCAGGTTAGCAAGAATAAGTAAAAGCAAATGTGCAAACCCAAGGTCCTTGCAACTGTTTTTTACCAAAATATGAACAAATCTTTTTGCATTATTGACTCTAAGAATAACATAAAATTAATAAACATGGAGAAGCAAAAAATTTTCAGATACAGCAAAAAGGTTTGAAGAGTGTAATCAGGCTTTTTTGATAATCATAGTAGAGCTAAGATTAATCAGGAACATAAAATTAAATAGAACATTTTATGGAAAGTAAATATCTTTAAAAGTGGTCACAACAGTAAAAATAGTAGCTTTAGGCCAGCGTGCATTATTACAAATCACAAAAGTTGATAAGAAAAAATTATAAACAAAAATTATACACAGATACATGAATTTAATACGGTAGCGAAACTTTGGTTTTGTCCACTAACGTTGGCGGGCTCACAATCCATCTGATGTTTGATATCCCGTCACAAAATTTTCGGAGTCAAAAGTTAAGCGAAAAACGAAATCACCTCACCTGGAATATCTGTACACTTTTACGGTACATATTGCCCCCCCCCTCTTTTTTTAAAGTACGGAAAAGGATAAAATACGTTATGAATCAAATACGATTCACATTGAAAAACATTGAAAATCTACTGTTATCGAAGTAGTGTTGCCAATCGGAAAAATAAAATTTAGAAATTGTTTTTTCTTAGGATGATTTTTTTCGAAAAACAACTGTAATTCCTCCACTAAGAGTTAAAAAAACAAATAAATACAATCATAAATAAGTATATTTACTATAAAATGTGTTGAAATTCCCCCCAAAACAGCTCGAAACATTAATTTTCGCAAAGTTAAGACTTGGCATGGCTGATGACGTCATATCTCCATTTAACTGAAACATCGCATAAAAATTGAATTTTAAAAAAATCTAAAGTGAATTTCGAAAAAAACTCTTCGAGGTTAATAGCATAACGACCTATAGCTTTTACATGCCAAGTTTCAAATTTCTGAGTTCCTGGATTTGGCCGGAACAGCTGAAACACACAAACTTTTCTCTGATTAGTACAGATTTAGCTGAAAAATCGCTTAAAAATTAAATTTTAAAAAAATCTAAAGCGAATTTCGAAAAAAACTCTTCGAGGTTAATAGCATAACAACCTATAGCTTCTACATGCCAAGTTTCATACTTCTGTATTGCTTAATTTCGCCGGTACAGCTGAAACACACACACACACACACAAACTCTTTCTTTTATTAGTATAGATAAAAACTTTGCCATGTCCAATTTTTATTTTATTAGAATCATTTTAGATATCTTTATATGTATAAAGTATTTACATGTAATACATTGTAAAAATAAAATTCATTTTCATCAAACTGATCACCAATGAAATAAAATATTAATTTGAATTTTAAGTGTAGGTAGGCAAACTTGACGTAAATGTAATATATTTTATAGACAATTGTTATTTTTCATCTCTAAATGCTGAAAAAAAATGAGAAAATTCATGCATAACATTTTTGATATATATAAATTCCACTCGTGTGAAGAACGAGTATACCAGTTAATAGCATACTAGTACAAAGGGAAAAAAAATTAAGAACTTTCTATAGTATTGATAAAGCAAACCACAAAATTACAGCATCATTTCAAATATCTTATACTGGTATATATAAGCCACACTAATATAAAATATGCAATTCATGAAGTTGTTCCCTATCAACTCTTAATATTTTATGTACAAAATTATTTTAAAAAGCTTAACACTGTAAAACAGATACATCTATAAAATCCACAAATCATTAAGAAATATGCATAACTACGTGGGGCGAGCAGAAAAAAAGGTTACAAGTCGAATAAAAAATATTTATTTACAATAGACAGAAAATACAAAAAGGGAATTAAGAGCATATTCACCTATCACATTTCATCATAATCACCAAGTCTATTTAGGCATTTATTATCCGCGTTTTGTATCAAAGGATTTGCACTATATGTAACAAGAAGGGTGATTATTTCTTCAGTTTTATTACCTATAACTGCATGATGTAGTAATGTATTTCCCTCTTCATCTTTAAAGTTTATATGAGTACGAAATTCTTCATCTAGATTTAAACCTTTGAAAGTAAAAAAGCTATAAAACTTTCCGGTCAATTTTCGAACAAAATTCATACATAACTCAAGAAAACCATTTTATTGAGATAAATTATACTTTTCAGATAAGTAGTAAGTAACACATTCAACATCTAAAACCTTACCTGTTACTTTTTCCAATCCATACGTGTGATATCCTCCGATTGAAGGCATTCGTCTACAATGTTTGCACGGTGAGGACG
The DNA here is from genome assembly GCA_019973975.1 of Trichonephila clavata. Classification (NCBI taxonomy): domain Eukaryota; kingdom Metazoa; phylum Arthropoda; class Arachnida; order Araneae; family Nephilidae; genus Trichonephila; species Trichonephila clavata. The sequence goes on from BMAO01021296.1 coordinate 9,100, forward strand.
GGCGTTGTCATCCATAAACAGAAATTCAGCACCCATGGCGCCCCGAAACAAACGTACATGTTGTTCCAGAATGACATCCCGATAGATGTGGCCTGTCATCGTTACACTCTGAACATGCAGGTCAGTTCTGGAACCAAGAATAATTCCTCCCCAAACGAGCCATCCTGCACCACCATAACGGTGTCGTTTAATGGTGTTCTCTTGGTGGTAACGGGTACCTGGCGCTCTCCATATGAAAGTTCGGCGAGAATCAGACTGCAAACTAAACCTGGACTCATCGGAAAACATCACACAAGACCACTGTTGCGGTGTCCACAATGCATGCTCTCTACTCCAGGTTAATCGCAGGGGACAGTGAGTTGCGGTAAGGGGAACATATCTGACAGGCCTACGAGCATATAGACCAATGTGCCCTAAGCGTCTGTACACGGTCTGCCTTGAAACTGTCGTACCGGTAGCTGAAGAGAGCTGACGAGATAGGTCTGATGCTGTGCTCCGTCTGTTTCTTTTGGCAGTAACTGCCAAATACCGGTCCTCATTCGGCGTTGTAACTCGGGGGCGACCTGTGCTGTAACATCTACTCACATTACCATCATCTTGGAATTGTTGCCAAAGCCTGGAGATGACACTCTGGGCGATTCCAAGTTCCTCGGATACTTCCAGCTGGGTACGTCCACATTCCAGTCGTCTGATAATTCTACCACGTAAAAAATCATCCAAATGCTTCCTTTGTTCCATAACTATGCGGTTATTGCACTGAAAAGCTTTTAAAGCGCTTGTGAACAATTTTACTTCTTTGCCACCATTCCTTATGTACCCCTCTCTTACAATTTCGTCATTGTGAAGTACTATCAGCGCCATCTGGTGGTTTCCTGTAATTTGCATATTCTTCTTCAAGATGTGTGTGATAATTCTACAGGTGAAATTTTTATTTTAGAGTTCAATTTCTATGTGATTCTGAATTATCCTTAATTTATGGACATGAGTGTAAATACAAGATTTAAGTATCAACGGGAAGGATGCGCTTGATTTAGTTTTAATTATGTAATTAAATCTTGGAAAAATAGTCGCCAAAGCCGGATGAAGTATTTCCTCAATATTCTTTAGATTTGATCGATGCTCCAATAAAATTCCAAATAAACAATTACATTATCTGTAGATTTTCTCCAATAAGAATCTAAATAAACAAATTATTTTTATTATTAACGGCAAACAAGTTTTTTTATGTAAAAAATATATCAAAAATCCTAAAATTTTTCGCGACCTCAGCTGCTAGACACGCGATCCCTAGTTTTAAGAAACATTGCTCTATAACAGGGGTGGGCAGACTTTTCCAGAGTGCGGGCTACTTCTAATTTTTCAAGGAGTTGCGGTCCACCCTGTGTCAGTGGCGCACACAAGGGCGGAGGAGGGATCCACGATTCCGGACCCTCACTCATAACCCTTCATTTTCCCCCCGATTCATTATAGTCCCATGTATATACTATGTAAAATAAATATTTGATATTAGTAATTTTTTAAAAATTTATTTATGTTAACTATTTATTCAGTAATTTATTTTTTGCTGTTTTTTGTCCCCAACAATCAACAAAACATCAAAAAAATATGTTTGGCTGCGTATTGGGGTGTGATACGAGAATGGTAGACCTTCAACCTTCGACCCCCTTCCCTAAAAAAATTCTTGTGTACGCTACTGCCCAATGTCATAGGTGTGGTGAGTGAGGTAAGGAAAAGGTTATTATTATAACTTAATAATAAGTAAGGAATATACATATACTAGCCGTTACCCGCCCGCTTCGCTGGGTATTTCATGATGTTTTATAAATTTTTACAGCTTATATATATGTATAAATTATTGATATCTAAGTCCTAGAATTAAGAATTCGATTGAATTGAAAAATATACTTATACCTGTAACTGTCACCTATTGATAAAAAAAAAGGGCAGAACTCATCTAATTTGAATTTTCTAAAAATCTCTAAAATTGAAGTATAGAATGATGTTTGCTCTTTCTTAACCCAAAAACCAAGTGGATTCCCGCAAAACCAATTTTCGGTGGATCTCTACTCCGTAAATTGAACATGCAAGCCAAATTTCAAGTCTAAATCTAACAGAAAAAAACAAAAGTTTTACTATCAATATCCCCGTAATCTCGTTGAGAGCCGTTTTCCAAAATAACCGCTCTTAGCGGATTTCAATTCAACAAAAGAAAAATGCAAACCAAATTTCATTATTATAGTCCTTGTAGCTAGAAAAAAGGATTTTTTTTTTGTGTCAATACGTCCCAGTAACCACCTGCACCCCTCCGCAGAACTTGATTTACTTAAAATACATTCTTAGTAGATCCCTATTCAACAAAAGAAACATGCTTAACAAATTTCAAGTATATGGGTCTAACAATTAAAAACAGGAATTTTTTTCTGTAACTCCTCTTGACCCCTCGCAACCATCCTTGGGGGTCAATTTTCGTTTTACTCTTTGTTAGAGGAACTCTATTCCATGAAAGGAACATGCCTACCAATTTTCAAGCAGGATGATCAAATAGTTTAAAAATGGAAATATTTATCGATTACGCCTCTTAATCTCCCGAAATTAAACTTAGTAGTTCATATTCGTAAAACCCATTTTGTAGCGGTTCTCTACGAAAGGAATCTGCTTATCAAATTTCAAGACTGTACGTCTAATAGTTTAAAAATGGGGATAATTATCTATAACGCCACTTCGGGGTCTGTCTTCACAAAACCCATTTTGTAGGGGAATTGCACTCTATGAAAGGAATCTGCTTAGCAAAATTTGTGCGTCCAATAAATTAAAAATACAAAAAAAATTATCAATAACGCCCCTTGAACCCCCGCAACGCCACCTAGGGTTCTATTTTCACAAAATACATTTTGTAGTGTATCTATCCTATGAGAGGAATCTGCTCACAAAACTTCAAGACTGTGCGTCTAATAGTTTGAAAATAGAAATAATTATTTATATCTGCCCTTAACCCCCCGCAACACCCCTTGAGGGTCAATTTTCCCCAAACCCATTTTGTAGCGGATATTTACTCCATGAAAGAAACTTACCTACCAATTTTCAAGCAGGTAGGTGAAGTAGTTTAAAAACGGATATATTTATCTATTACGCCCCTTAATCCCCCGCAACGCCACTTAGAGGTCTGTTTTCACAAAACCGGTTTTGTAACTGATCGTTATTCTACGAAAGGAATCTATTTATCAAATTTAAAGACAGTGCGTCAAATTGTTTAAAAATGGAAATAATTATCTATAACGCCCCCTAAGCCCCTGCAACACCACTTGGGGGTCGATTTTCACCAAACTTATTTTGTAGCGGATCTCTACTGTATGAAAGGAATCTGCTTACCCAATTTCAAAATTGTACATTGAGTAGTTTAAACATGGAAACAATTATTTATAACGCCCCTTAACCCCCCCCCCCTTAACGCCCCTTGCGTTTCGAATTTTGGAAAATCCGTTCTTAGCTGATGTCTACTGTATGAAAGGAACATGTCTACCAAATTTCAAGTCTGTAGGTTGAATAGTTCCAGAGATATCGTGATTAGTCAGTCAGTCAGTGAGTTGAGTTGCTTTTCTCCTTTATATATATAGATATATATCTACAGAAAAATAAAATAAAAAACAACACTTTTAAAACCGCGTTTAAAGCAAACCGCAAGACACAAACTTAATAATGATCCAATATAGTTATATCAAATGATACATTTATGAAACAATTCAAAATACATCAAAAATATAAAAAATTTTCATCTTAAGTTAGTTTTTGTTGTTATAGTCAGTAGAAGGCTTAGTCTGCGTATTGTCAGCCAATCTTGAATTTTCCGCCTATAATTACTAACTGGTAAAATTTTTAGGCGGTCACCTCAAAATGTCTTGGTGGTCCACCGGTCGATCGCGATCGACATAATGCCTACCCTGGCTCCATAGAGAGAGTGTCAAACTCAAAGACTAACTTGGGCCAAATAAACAAGGTTAACTTCACGCGGGCAGCTAAAAAAATCAATATTTATAAAAACGTAGGTTTATTTCGAATATATTACGCGTTATAATAAACATATATATGAAAAACAAAAAAAAGTGTAAGGTCTTTAGGAAGAAATTTTATTGTTAGTGATTACTTTAAAAAGTGGTAAGCGTCATTAATGATAATTGAAAATAAATGCACACATTTTGTTTAATAATAGCAAAAAAGAAAAGAGTTTAATTGTAAAAAAATTTTAGCGAATTCTACCATCTCACTTTTATATATTCCATCGGTTTGTTATTTATTATATATTAATGTGTACAGATAAATTATTTTTGTATATTGTATATTATTGTAAAAATTTAAAAAGTTCGTCGAGGGCCGCATACGATCCGCGATTTTTACATCGCTGCTCTATAGTATAAAGATTTATTTCAAACAAAAATATTGATCTGTGAGACGGATGATCGAATGCTGGAAATCAAAAATAAACCACAAGGCAGCTCAGCAAAATAGCAAACTTACCATTGTCATTGTTATTTCAGAAATTATACACTAAATCTGATGTTAGACATCGCAATTGTATCCTTTACATATTTAAAAAGTTTAGAGAATTTAGATTGTTAATACTACTACCTCTGACAATAAAGTTCGGTGAATTAAGTCAGAATTGATCATCTGCCCCCACCGTTGTTCAGTTGAGACACATTTGTGTTCCGTGTAAGACTTGTTTTACAAAATGCTTGTTTGGTACTTTGGTTCTTAACTTAGAACAGGAAAATGAACTAGCAAATGATCAATTTAAAATTTTATTTCAAACTTGACAAAACCCAAAAAGAAACTTATGTGATTCTGGTACGTGTTTATAAAGATCAAGCACTGTGTATGAAGTCTGTGTACGAGTGGTTCACCCGTTTTTGAAAAGCAGGGAAAGTGTTTTTGGAAACCCCTGTAGCGGAAGACTGGCGACCTCCGTCAGTTGCGTAAACATAGAGAAAATGAGGAAATTAATCACTGAAGATCGCCAATTAACGGTGCGCATGATAGTTCATGAACTGCAGATTAACCGTGAATCCGTGCAACAAATTGTTAACCAGAATTTAGAGACGAGAAAAACATGTTATCGATGTTGACGATATTCCTAACATTTAACGAAACGTGACGAGGCTTTTGAACTCCATCCCGAAAGAAGACTTCTTGCAAAGTTTCCAGGACATGTATAGCAGATCTCAGCGGTGCATTGTTATGAGAGGTGACTATGTTAAAGGACAGTAAGGTAACTTTCGTTAATATTTCATGTACGTCAATGTTACAGGACTTTCACCGAACTTTATTGTCAGAAGTTGTATTTTTAAAATTGAAGGAAAAAATGAATTCTTATGAGAAACAACGTCAGCGTCCAAATAGTAATTTCCGGTTTGTACGAATTGACTAATGACTTTTTCATTTAAGTCACGCATTTTATTTTGCATTTATTTTTCTGTTACCTGTTCAAATATTTTAGTTTATTTTCATTTGTGTTCACTGGGATGATTTTTTGTCATTTGTATTAAGAGAGTCGAGGGGGGAGGATACATTTATATCACGCATGACAGATTTATAAAAAGACTTTAAATACAATATTAATAAAATAATTTATGTTGGGGAGAATTTCGCACAGGCTGGGCCGTGGTAGCCTAGTGACAAGGTCACGGACTCGGCTGGTGTGTCATGAGTTCGATCCTAGAACCGCTAAAAAGCTGCAGTTTAAAAGAAACCCCTCCAAATGTCCTCCCGTTGGTGTGGAAGTTAGGAGAGGAAAAGGGTGGGAGCTCAAGCTTCCTCGTAACTTGATCATGGTTCAAAATTACGGGGTCCTTCGCCAATAGCCTTCGTGCAGCTTTGTAGTGCGACGTTAATATAACTCTCATTCTCTCTCACAGTGGCCGCGGTAGCCAAGTGGTCAAGGTATCGGATCATGGCTGGAGTGTCATGAGTTCGAGCCCAGTACTACTGAAGACCCGCTATGTAGGGGAGCGATGCACATTAAACCTGTCGAGAGCTCAAACGTCCTCCCGTTGGTGTGGTAGTTAGGAGGGGGAGAGGGTACTAGGTTAGGTGTCGTCCTCGTCACTTGACCATGGTTCAAAATTACGAGGCCCGTCGCCAAAAGCCCTCATGTAGCTGAACAGTGTGACGTTAATATTCACTCACTATTCGCACAGCGTTGAGAATAAAACATTTCAAAGATGGTTTCATCAGCGAATCCCGCTCTTATTCTCAACAAATGCTTCCAAATGTAAAAGGCTGGAAAAAAAAGATGTGCAAAGGTACGTAAAATAAATACTCAGTGTAAACAGATTGTCTAAAGTTATTTAATATAACAAAAATATTTATGCCACAGTTCAAAACAAATGATGCTAAAATTTACTGAGTTCTTTCAAGTGATATTGAAATAAGAAGAAATATATTCATGAGAGACCGCAACAATAAAACAAATGTATTTCGCTCAATAAATTGATTTTGCAGTTTGACATTGCATTCTTTGAACTTGAGTTCGTATTATTATATTAGAATGGATCAGAGAAAGTTAAATGAATAGAGAGAGAGTCTATTATGTTACAAGAGAGAGAGTCTATTACATTTGAGTTGACTTATAACATATAAAAAGATCTTTTCTAAACTTATATGTCTCTTTCCTATTTTATCAATTGAGGGATTTGGTTACCTAGGACACCTTCTTGGGAATTAACTCTTGGCAGGGTTGGCTCTAGGGCCCGACAAATTGGACCCCTGCCCGGGCCGGCAAATTTTAAGAGCGGCATTTAGATCGATTATAAAAAGCATTGTTTTTTTTTGTTTTTGTGTGAAAATTTTGATATATTTTCTCAAATATTATTGGGTGTGAATTCGGTATTTCATTTTGCGTACCTTATTTTCTTATTTTGTACTCTGTATGTTCCATGTCGGTTTTTTTTGTTGTTGCTGAAACTTGAAAAGAGAGTTTGAGGCGGTATTATGTGTTAAATCGCGATATTCGATATGCTTACACATCTTTCACTAGTAACTTTCTCCCTATCTTGAAATGGGGTCACAACGGACATTTTTTTTCACTCATACGATGTCCGGTGTCAGCTATCCAAAAGGGGACAGGGGCGATAAGTTTTGGGTTGATGGAGGGCCGCAGGAAAGTTTTATTTTATTCTTGAGTGTTAGACTAAAATATAAATCGAGTGCATTAGTTAACGTGCATTAATAGGCGCTTGTGGTCCCCACCATCAGTAGACTCTTTTTCGAAGAAATTAGCCTGTTGAAATGAGTGATTCCTTCTTACATATAACTCGTTTGAAATAATAATAGGTAGTTATGTCCTTAATTTCGAATTATTTTTAATTTTTTAAGACTGAAAGTTTGGTTAATTGACTCTAAAAAATCTACTTGTATTTTAACTGATTTTAATAGGTTTTCAAACCCATTTTTATCTGTTCTGTGTTATGTAGGATTTACAATATGTTCATATTTATTTTATTATACTGTATAAAATATATTGCAATGCTGCCTTTTTGTTCGGAGGATTGATTCAAGTTTCATAAATGTGTATCTGTGTGGACACAAAATTTAACTTTTTAAAATTATATATATATATATATATTGCTTCGAGGCGGCATTTTCCATTTTTGTCCAGGGTGGCAAAAGTGCTAGTGCCGGCCTTTTTCTTGGATAAGTAGTCGCAGTGTTTAAATTCTTAAGTGAATAAATATTGTGTAAATATGGATCGTAAGAAATAAATCGAATTGTGGATGTTATTTGACCATGATTTCTTTACACACATGTGTTAAGTACATTTGCGTACAGAATGAATATTAAAGTAACTTTTAAAATCAAGACTAAATTTTAAAAAATTTCATTCGCAGTTAATTAATCTTTCGCTTATTAAATTCTAAGCCCTGGATTCATAAAAAAGCCATTTATATAAATAATTTCTGTGGAAACACACATATTTTTATTCAAAAAACAAAAATTAAAAGCATTTCTGGAACACGCTTTTCCTACATATAATGATTTTTTAAAGAAAAAACAGTTTTAATCAATAAAGCAGAAATTATGGGTTAAAAAAACAAACTCAAAAAATGGAAGTATGACTCAATCCGGAAATATTTTATTTTGTAAGTAATATTATATAAAATATTATTATATAATCAAACAATAAACTGCTTTTACCAACGTATACAGAAGAGAATATTTATACATAATATTCAGTTTTGTTGTTTGTAATAAAAATCGGGGAGCCCAGTTCACGTAAACACGCGTCTAGTAACCGACGATGTTCAAATCGAAACACGGGTTCGAAACTTTATTCCCTCAAAGATCCATCATGTGAAATAGCAAATGCACTTTAAGTAGAAATGAACCTTAGCATGCTGTGAGTGGGCGCGATAGCCCAGTGCTTGTGGTCGGCATTGTCGAGTCATGGGCGCGAGTCCTACGTTAAATTTCTCGTGGCCCAAACGTCCTCGGCTTGGTGTGGAAGTTTGGAGAGTGGAGTGTCATTCAGATGCTGTCCTCGTCACTTGATCGAAGTTCAAAATTACGAGATCCACAGCCAATAGCCCTAAGGAGCTTCTATGAATGAAACTTTTTAAAAATCAAATTAAATAAAAAAAAAATTGGCTTGATATGAACCGTATGAATGTCAGGTACCAACTGTCGTGTTATTTTCACTTGACGATTGGCTAAAATTACGCAATCCGTTGTCATTTTCTTTCCTGTAGCTTCTTGTCCAAAGTTTAATCAATCCATTTTTCATGCATGTATGTTGAAAGAAATTATACTTTTCTGCAGGAAGGGAAAAATCGCATATGTATGAAATGCTTCCTGATTTCTAGGTTTCATTATTGTAAACAATTCAGCATTTCTTATAACCCCTCGAGCTTATTTGATACTGAAGCGTTTTGCTACAAAAAAAATTGTGTTCAAGATCAATTCAGGTCTTATTCTGAAACATTAGGCAAGAGTAATTCTAAACATAACTGAACGTAATCACGCACAAATTAACAGTAAAATTTTGTATTAAAAAATGTTGTTCAGAATTTCCGAACATCCAAAAGTTTCCAACAGATTTCTAAAATCTAGATCAGTGACCTAAATCTTACCGATTCTTTTGTCTACTTTGTCCAGACTTGATAATGAAAGAAACAAGAATTCTCAACGGCCTTGGATAGTCAAGAGAGGTCCCCGTGATCATAATCAACTTGATTATTGCTTGCATGATGTTATTGTGTACAAGGACAATAGCTGGATACATGTAAAATAAAAAAAAAATGTGCCCGTAATCGCATTGTGATATTTTGATGTTCAATAAGCTTTAGAGAATCTTCCTTTTCTTTTTAATAAATACATCCTTCGAATTTAAGATGTGTGAGGCTATTTTTCTTCGGATTAGAAAAAATGCGTTCTAAAATTGTTTAATTTCTGCAAAGATTAATAAGTAAAATTTTAAATTGAACCTATATGCACTTTCTAACTGCAAAATTTCCAACTACATTGAACCGTTTCGATATTTTTGAAGTTGTTATTCAGAAATATATATATATGATTACTCTATCTGTGTGGTATACCCGTTCTTCGCACGGGTGAATTAAAAAATAAAATAATACGGATTGAAAGATAAGTAAGTTTTTAATGAGTTAATTTTACGTGAATTGCAAATTCAACAAAAAAAAAAAAAATCTTTTTGCGTATGTCCAGCTGAACTAAAAAATCACATTTGTTAAATTTAAAGTCTGAAGGTCTAACAGCTGATAAAAAGGATTCTTTTTAACACGTTTTTATTAGTTTCACTTGTATGTAACGGAATCTTGGAACTCGATTTTTACCCACTTTGAAAGGTCAGATTAATTCGAAATTTTGCACACTTGTCAAGGACCGATGACAATACAATAATTTAATAATTTTGTTCCATTGTCCTTATCAGGATCGTCAGGAATAACGATTAACAGATTTGGCGACAATTCCGTATACCACTTCCAGATTTGGCGACTTATTGCATATACCATTTTAAAATTAAAAACAATCTTATTCCATTCGTGTACTTTTAAATTAAGTATATTTTGCTTACTTATGTACGCTATTATTTTTGACAAATATGTTCTTTTTAAAAGAAACTTTCTGCAAAAACAAGTTAGCAACAATGAAGCGCATGAACTCATTACCTGGAATCACATGATTCCATTGATCTAATGATTATGACGTCACATGAATTTATGAATTAATAGGTTAAATTCATGACGGTCACATGACCAACACGTGTTCTCTGTTGAATTCAAAACAGACATCAGACTGATTGTACGTGTTCTATTTGTAAAACTTAGATAAATTTTCAAATTTAATAATTGGGTAAAAATGTTCAAATGTTATAAAAAAGAATTTTTTCAAAAGATTTTAAAATTGAAAAATAATCTTATTATATGCACGTACTTTTAAATAAAATACATTTTGTCTACCTATGTGCGTTATTGATGTTGACAAATTTGTCCTTTTTTAAGTGAAAGTTTCTAAAAAAAAAAGATCAAAAGTTGGCAACAACGAAGTGCATGAACTGATTAGCTAGAAACACGTGATTGCTTTTATCGTGTGATTATGATGTTTTGAACTGATGCGTTTTTGAACTGATTGGCTATATAAAAACACGCGTGGTTATCATTATCATGTGATTATGTCGTCACATGAATTGAGCTAATTGGCTACAAACACGTGTTTTTCATTATCATGTGACTATGACATCACATAAATTTAGCCCATTACTGACGAAATCCCCCCTTTTTTTAAAAAAAAATTTAATGAGTCTCACAGTAATCGCATATGATGTGTAACATACGACATGTTATCGTGGTAAATACGCAATAGTAACTTAAATCCTGGGGAAAAAACTGAAACGGGTAGGATTGGAAATAATTTTATATCAAATAATTATATCCTTAATGAAAATTTTATTTAATTAACACAAGGAGTAATGCAGTTTTTATCAAAAATAATTATTCTTGTTCAATTTGGGGAAGAATGGAGACAACAGGCTTATAAATAAAATATGACAAATATACTTGTGATTTCAAAGTATTTAAAAACCGTTGAAAAACAGCGTCAATAACAATACCACTGTTAGTTGTCGAAACATTTCGATTTGTGTTCATTTTGAGCTTGAGTTCATCATTCAAAAAAGCTATGAGCGGCTCAGTTTCTGGCAAACCTTAAGTTAACGTTAAAATCACCTTCGGTGTATGGTAAAAGTATAAAATGCAGGAAATCTTTAATATTTTGAACCGTTTGATTCGGAGAAATGTATACGACAACCGAAATCACTGTCCTCAGATTTCATACACAACGAGCCCTAAGACTGACAATTGAGCATAAGAATCGCAAATATAATATATCCTGGATGAAGTTTAATAAGACTTGATGGTATATGCAGAGTGGATTTAGAGTCAAGAAAATGAAACCGAGCTTTTGAATTAGAATCTTTTGAAATGCTAAATTTAACAATATAAAAATGGCTGGCGGCTTGATGGCTACTAGAGTTGGATCCCGATGCGAGAGTAGCGAAGAGACACCACCAAGCGCGCTGATTGGTCAAATCGAACAGCGCGTACTTCCCCGACTTCCTGTTACACATTTTCGTCCCTTTTCTCGAAATCACTCCTACTAATATCCAGCAACCGAGAGGAAAGATATTACACATCAAAAATTGCAAGCATTGAAAATTTGAACGATTTTCGCCCTCTCCTTTTTAAAGTAAATTTTCTGTAACTTAAGCGATTTTTTTTGTACCGAAGTTAGTTTTAACAATCACAATTTCTTAGTCTTTGAATACAAATTATTTATTTTTATACTTGTATTTCGTGGATGAATGTAATAACAATACATATTTAAAAAACATAATATTATATAACATTTATATTTTAAATCCTTTATATTAAATTTTTAATATTGCATAAACTTTTTTTTTGCATGCGAAAATAGGTGTGCTTTTGGTTTCTTATATTTCCTCGGATTGGGGACACTAAACACTTTTTTTTTTTTTTTTTCAGATGAAATTTCTCCGCCTTAATTATTCAGATGAAATTTCTCCGGCTTAATTATATTATTCCTTATATTTTAAAATGAAGTGATAATTTAAGTTTGTGTAAGGGCATGTTTATTTTGGCTATAAAATATTTTATCTTCTTTTAAACTGTAATGGTACTGACTCTATTTTCTGTATAAAGGTATTTTACTCTTATGTTTACACGAGTTAAATAAATACTTATTCTGTGTAAATCAATATAATACCATAGTTATCTCATAATTATAATATTTTTTTTTATATATTTCAGATGAGTAGACTGGAAACGTCTTTTAGTAAGTGTCAATTTTATACTATTAATTAATAGTTTATTTTTTGCAATGTTTTCTTAAAAATTTAAGTTAGCAAATAGAGAATAAGTAAAAGAAAAGAATAAAGAAATTAATCTTTTGCATAAAAAACCTAAGAGTTACTGTATAAGTAATTACATAAAATTGAGAGGGTATGAAATATATATAAAAAAAAAATAACTTTTATCTGCTTAAATTTCATTATTCACCGATTGCAATAATAATAGGAAAAACGTCCTAATGTCAGAGTGCTTACACTCTTGTCTATAAATTAAGGATAATTTAGAGTCACACAGAAATCGAACTCTAAAATATATATATATATCACCCTTAAAATGACTACAGACACCTTCAAGAATAATTTGCAAATTGCAGGAAGCCTCCAGATGACACCGACAGTACGTCACAATGACGAGAGTGTAAGAGGGGGATATATAAGGAATACAAGCAAAGAGGTAAAATTGCTCGCAAGCACTTTATATGCCTTTCAGTGCGATAACCGTATAGTTATGACACAAAGGACGCATTTGAATTTACGTGGTAGAATCATCGGCCGTGTGGAATGTGGGCGTACCCAGCTGGAACTTGGAATCTCCCAGAGTGTCATCTCCATGCTTTCTCAACGATTCCAAGATGATAGTAATGTGAGTAGGACGTTACCTTACAGGTCACCCCCCCCACCCCGAGTTATAACGCCAAATGAGGGCCGGCATTTGACCAGTTACTGCCAAAAAGAACAGACCGGTCTCGTCAGACCAGCTCTGACCAGTCTCGTCAGCTCTCTTCAGCCATTGGTACGACAGTTTCAAGGCAGACTGTGTACAGAGGCTTAGGGCAGATTGGTCTATATCAGGGATGCCAACCTTTTTCTTAAGAGTGCCACTATTTGATAAAAAAAATAATTATGCGTACCACTTCCAACCTTTCCAACAAATATGGAAAAGTGAAAGAAAAAAAAAATGTTACTTATACGTTTATTATGGGATTTTTACGCAAATAGCACATCTACACTGGTGTGCAAAAATTAAGGACGAAGTCGAAAAATTAGCATATCAGCTGAACGAAGAGGCAGAGCGGACAGAAAGACCAATCAGGAGATTAAGTGAGGTGATGTACGGTAGCACATGCGCAGATATGCAGGTAGACGTAATGGGGGAGTGTCTGAGTAGTAAAGCATGTTGTCGGTGTAAGATTAGTATTTCTGGCAAAGAGATTGCACACCGTATAGCAGTTAAAATCACACCGAGTTGCTGCCTCAGCGAGAAATGGCGAATAATCAATCTGTTAGACGACATCTGGATGCTTTTACCCGAGGTCGAATAATTGGGAAGTTGGAGGAAGGTCGCAGTGTGACAAGTGTGGCTGCAGAGTTCGGAATTGCTCACAGCATCGTTTCACGACTTTGGAGACAATTTCAAACTACAGGAACAGCTATCCGGGGGTTCAGTAGTGGTCGTCCACGAGGAACCACACCCGCAGATGACCGGTATATTGCCTTACAGGCCAGAAGAAACAGGCGGCAGACAGCGGGAGAAATCGCTAGACACACGACACAGGGGACTGGACGACCGATATCGCGTTTTACCGTGGCCAGAAGACTGCACGGTGGTGGTCTGTTTGCACGACGCCCTATATGGTGTGTACCTCTAACGCCTGCCCATCGGAGAAGGCGTTCTCTGTGGTGCCGGGAATACCGGAATTGGAGAGACAATGAATGGGGACGAGTACTCTTTACAGATGAGAGCAGATTCAGTAGCGATTTTCATCGCATACTCATCTGGAGAGAGCGGGGAAGCCGCAATCATCCCTCGAACATCATTGAAAGGGACAGGTATGGAGGTGGCGGTGTTCTCGTTTGGGGAGGCATCATGCTTGGTAGTCGTACAGACCTTCACATCTTCGACGCAGGTTCAGGCAACGGGAGCCGTTATTGTAACGAGATTCTTCTTCCATATGTGCGTCTTTTTAGAGGCGCTATGGGTCCGCAGTTCCTTTTCATGGACGACAATGCACCATATCATCGCACAGTAGCTGCCAAACAGCTCTTAGAGAATGAGGATATTGAACGTATGGATTGGCCGGCACGATCTCCGGATCTCAATCTCATCGAGCATGTATGGGATTTTCTAGGCAGACGCTTGGCAGCTCGTACCTTACCACCAGTAACGATTCCGGAGCTTCGATTGGCGCTGCAAGACGAATGGGCAGCAATGCCTCAACAACTCATTGACACCCTCATTCTCAGCGTGGGCAGACGCTGTGAAACCTGCCTAGCAGTCAGGGGAGATCATATCCCCTACTAAAGACCGGATATTTCTTGCTGGACACCCATCACAGGGATGTTTCGGCCTTCAGTCGCATTGCGCTCCATGCTACTTTTTCAATAAAGCTTCTTTTTATCCCTCTGATTTCTCTTTTAGTAAGTGTTGCTTACATTACTCATGTCCTTACGTATTGGGGATCTTACGGTATTAAATGTGTTGATTTCGAATGCTTTTGTACAAAGTTATATTGAAAAAACCGTCTCGTCCTTAATTTTTGCACACCAGCACTGGTGTGCAAGAAATATTACCAAACAAACAAACATGTACAAAAAAATGCATTACTTTTGAAATGCCCCTGATGTTTAAGTTGAATTGAATTTATTGGATGTCCTTCATTGTACTCCATTTTGGATCGCGCTGAGTTTATTTATTGAAATGGAAAATATTTCTTCATGTGTCAAGAGGAATGTGTACAAAATGGAAATCTATGTAATTTTTGTAAGACAACTGCAATATTTTGTTGTAGAAATGTTTATATTGGTTCTTTTCTTTCAGTGCATGTTGAAATAAAAGAAAAACTGTGCGAACTCATTGAAGAGTTCACTGAGGACAAAGAAATCTACATAGAATGCACTAAATGCAAAAAATGGAGAAAGGTTCCAGGTTACTCGACAGGTGACAATGTACCAGAACTTTGGGAGTGTTCCATGCAAGGTAAGACAATTTATATATATATATCAGATTATATTCAATTTTTAGAAGTAATTCACTATGTAATAAATTTATGTCTTTAATATTAAAAGATTGCTTGGTTTTTATGAAAAACAAGACATGAAAATTTTTTCTCTTAAGTAGCTGTACTAAATCCCTGAAATTGCTATTCAAAAAAATTCTATGAAGCATGGCATGATTTGAATTTTAAATTCGTGCGTAAAATAGATCTAAGTAAGATTTAAAATTATAACATACGCGATCTACTCTCTGTCCCGGCTAGAGGTGTGGGAGGAAGTGAAGAATAACTCACCATAATACTTTTCAACTATTTATTCAACACACAAATTATCAACAGACACAATTCTAATATTCAATCAAGAAGAGATGTTCCTACTAAGAGCAATAGGGAAGTAAACCACGAGAGACGCGAATTATGAGAAGACTTCTGTTTTATTGATCCTCCTTTTATGGGATCAATCCACAACTCTAATATTTGAGTTACCATTTAGCTATGGAGACCAGTAGTCATTTTAATATCTTCAACCATTTAATCCCTCAAACACACTGTCAGTATATACTAATACCTGATTGGTAGCTATCTGTCATCGTCGTGAAAAATCTTACAACCAGTCGACAAATAACCTGGTAACTTAAATAAAAACGATACACTAAGAAAGACACGAACACTGCTGAATAATATTTTTGATTTCAAATTCTTACAAAAGAAAAAAGGTATCGCTTACCTTATTCTTCGTTTCTGAATCCCGGGATGAGCTTGACCTAAAGTTTTATTATATTCTAGCATAAATACTACAGCTTTAATAAGGAGAGTTCCTTGTATGATGCGAAAATGATTTAATGAAAAAAGAAATAAAAAACTAATTCATTCCACATTATGCTTTCTTTTCATTATGCTTTATTTGATTGAATACTCTTAAATTTAAACCAAATAATCATTTTAAATGCTCTTTATGCTTTTCCAAGTATCGTAATATTATTTTAAATGAAAAAAGCTTAACAGATTTAAGTTGTTTACGACTTCGCTAAATGAAAATGAAACACAGGGGGGGGGGAGAACTAAAGACGCCAATAAGTTTCCCTGCTGCTTCGTAAAAGTAAATCATGTCTTCTTTTTTTCTCTCTACAGCTAATTTAAAGTATACTGTAATAATAACAGGGTGAGAGTTTTTATATCTTCCCAGCATTTTATCTAATTCTCCGTCTGACTTTTGTTTTTTATCTGTTAGTAATTTAGGTTTAATAGAAAAAAAAAAGAAAAGAAAATCCACTAAGTAGAAAGGTATCTCTCATCGCAGGGATTACATTAAATAAAAAAAAAATGTTGTTTAATTTGGTTATTGGATTAAAGATATATCTAATGAGCGTATTATAAAGCTTTGATTTTGGAATGACGTTAGATCGCCAATTGGAAAATTGCTTAAAAATTGGATTTAAAAAAAAAATAAAGAGAATTTTGAGAAAATCTACGTTAATGGCGTCAACTAGGCTTTGGGCCTCCTAGAAGCCTTGACCCCCCCCCCCCGCAGCGTGGGGGTGTAAGTTACACCACTTGGGTCAGGGTTGGAGCGTTGTGGACAACAGAAGGGCACTGGGTCGCGTTCTCAGATAAGAACGCCAATGTTTGTCCAATGATGTCGTCGTCGTGAGTGTGGCACCTACTTTCTAGTAGATCCTTTTCCGACTTCACCTTATTTGTGGAATGCATCATCACGTGACAACCCAGTATGATAGTTTGGGACGTTCATATTCAGGACACTATAACTACTCAACCATAGTTTATAATGTGCTTCAGATGGTAGCATTCCCTTTCTTCGGGACTACCCGATTTATTTTGAGTTATTTTACTTCAAAACATCAATAAATAATTTTAAAAGCACACAGTTGTATTTTTTAAGAATATATATATATATATATTTAGGAAAATGATGCGTTTTCTCTTAGAAAATGTTTGGAAGATTCTTTTAAATAATTCATTCACCTGTTTTACTTAATATGTAATTGCAAAAAAAGAAAGAATTCTTTATCTTAACGTTTATTTTTATGAAATTCAAGAAAATGTTTAGTGTTTGAAAGGGGGCTTATTCAATAAATTTTTGAATTTTCTTTTCAGAAAATGGAAACTGTTCTATCCCATCATCGTGTGGTGATGATAATGACTTTATGGAATTTGACCCTGGACAGGTCGTTTGGGCTAAAAAAAAAAGATTACCATGGTAATTAAAATTCTTAATTATTACATTTAATTTTGTTTTTGGAATTTGTGAGAAATTTATTTTTTCGTTAGTTTTTGTAATAATTACTATCTTGATGTGACTATTTTATTCATTTGTATTTTGTTGTAAAGTTTTAAAAATCAATTTTTTTTCTCATTTTATGAACTGTTTTTTAAATTCTGTCTGCAATTTTCTTAGTTGTAGCATTTTCATAAATAACTGGATAGTCAAATTGAAACGTGTGAGTGAACCAGTAAAGCATTTGAATTTAGTACTTCTCATTATTTAAAATATGCTAAATATAACATTCACCATTAATTCGGACAAACGCACACATACACATATACGCTGAGTTACCGAAACATTAAGTGACATTATTTTTATATAATTTGCATATATTTCAATGTATAGGACAAAAAATTAAACCCAATTAAAAGTATTAATTGTTATAAAAACAAAAATAACGTCATACACACAATTTTGAATTTATACAGTAGAATGTCGTTTATCCGAATCAATTGGGACCGGACACCGTTCGGATATGCGATTGTTTGGATAACCGAAATATGGATTGTTTGGATAACCAGTATATGATATTGGACACTATACAAATATTTAAAATCCTCACATGCCGGAGACGCGCTTGAAAAAAAAGCCAAATAGGTGCAAAACGTCGCAATTTTAGCTTGATTGTGGAAAATAATAACTTATTTTTCTCTGTACCATTGTACACCTTCGTTTTTTCATTGCAAGGTCTCTTGATTCTCTTCAGAAGCAGTAGTTGAGTGGGACAGCATTCTGATTGTTTTTCGTGCCACTCCATAGCTGTCTCTAACGCAGAAACGCGTCAGCATTGCTATTTTCGAAGTTGTTGTCCTCGTCTTCATCCACTTCATCGTCGACAGGGACGGATTCTTCTTGCACGGAAGTCACTACTTAAAGTTAAACCTTGTTTGTTTGGCCCAAGTTAACCTTTGAGTTTGACACCCTAGTTGTAGAACTCTGAATTCCGACAATCTTGAAAATATTCCTTGATGATGCGTGTTTATTTTTTTTTTTTGTTATTTGATTCGGGGAACTCCCGAAAATCCCCGCCAAAACTCTACTTTTTAAAAAGAAAAAAAAAATTCAATATAGCCCACGCGTTAAGAAATAAAACTAACAGATATTCCCTGTGTTTTTCCCGGGGTGTTTTTAAGTATTAATATTCAAAAATTGCAAAGTTCGTGACCCGTCCCAAAATATTACGGTAATTAGGCCACAGACCTGTAAGTGCCAACTGTCAAGTACGGTTTTGGGGGGGGGGGATTAGAAAGTAGCTGGCCCAGCAGAGAATTTGACGGCCTGACTTAAATGAATTTTGATTCTTCAAGGAGTAGTGATTTAGAAAAGTCCCCTCATCAGCGTAGGAGGGGAAGAGGCAGCAAATTCGCAGTAGCGACAAAGCGGAACTCGCGGAAAAGGACATCTTCAGTTCAATAGAATTAGCATCGGTCAGGGTTCAAGGACTCTGATCGAGAATTCGACGAATGACAAAAGTCTCAATGAATCAATGCCAGTTTATCCATTGAGCGCTTGGGACGGGCGCACAAGGGCCCGGATGCAGGACTTAACCAGATTTTCTGGTTGTAAATTTTGATCCGCCAGTGCCAAGAGGGCCTGTAGATCTTCTGGGCGCAGGGGCCGAAATGAGCGTAAATAGGCACTAATGCAAACAGATTTGTAATCGTCAGCCATCTTCTCTTTTCTTTGTCATATGTAATATTTTTATGTTTGCGTCTGTGTGTGTTTGTTTGTATTAAGTTGTCCAAACAAAAAGTAAATCAAAGATAAGATAAATGAGTAACTGCCAAAAACGACTTCTTCACCGGCCACGACCGGGATGGAAAGAAGAGAAGAAATTTAATAGAATTAATCGTTGAGTTTGGAAATATATTCCATAAAAAGTTAGCAGAGTATATGTTTCAGTCTAGTGTAAGTGTGCAATATATTATGAATATAAAGCAAGTAAAGTACCTCACTTACTAGGTTGGATTGCATATAGTATTTTGATAATTCATTTGATAAAATATATAATATCAATCCTGTCCATGGCGAGGAAAGATTCCTCTAGGTGCCAAAAGAGCAAATTATCATAAAAAAGAAGAAAAATTAAATTTCAAGAAGTCATATAGATCTGTCATGATAATTGTAACTGTGAATGTGTACTTTGTTAACTGTATATTGTAACTCTGTATTGTAACTGTATATCATTGATTGTGTTGTTGCTGTTATGAGATGATGGTAGTCACCTCATGTTAAATAAAATGATTTTAAACCAAGAACTGTTTGAACACTTCGAATATATATGTTCTGTATTAAAACACGCAAACATAACATGGTGTCAATGGAAGAAGTGGAGGCAGGAGCTCGAGAATTATTTGCTCGCAACGGAAAAAGACGAACGAGGGGATGAAATGAAAATTGCTATCCTTTTAAATCTATTGGGCAGTGAAAGACTTGAAATTTATAAAACCTTCAAGTTTGAATCGCCAAAATCAAAAGCGAATTTCTTGGAGATTCTACACAAATTTGAAGAATATTGCTCACCGCGACTAAATGTTGTTTATGAACGATATAAATTTTTTTCATGTGTCCAATTGGAGGGTCAAACAATTGAATCCTATGTCACTCATTTAAAGACTCTAGCATTCACGTGCGAGTTTGCAGATCAAGAAAATGGATTGATTAAAGACCGCATCGTTCTGGGAATTAAAGACAGTGGATTACAAGAGCGACTTCTTCGAGAACATAACCTTGATTTAGAAAAAGCGATTGAAATCGTGTCAGGGCAGCTGAAGCGAGCCGGGAACAAATCGAAAACATGAAGTACGAAACAGCCAAGGTAATTTTCGTGAAGAAAAAGGAGAATCATAACAGACCTAAAACCCTGTATGACTGCAAAAAGTGCGGACGAAAACACAAGCCTCGTGAGTGTCCAGCGTTCGGAAAAAATTGTGTCAAGTATAACAAGAAAAACCATTTTGCTGCTAAATGTTTCCAGAGTACAAAGAACATTCATGAAACGAATGTTCCTGAAAATGAACTGGATATTTACATTAATTCTGTGAAAGTGCATGAAATTAATTGTGAAACTAGAAATGCTACAGATTCTAATCTTAAGAATGTTGAAATGGTTAGTGAAACAATTTGGTATAAAAATTTACATCAAATAGAAATAATTTCGGGCATCCATTAGAAGATTCTATCAATCCTTCATTCATACAAAAAACAATCATTACTTTCTTACCTTTTATTAAGAAAAAAATTCATTCGTCGTGGAAGAAAACGTGGTTTCTAAAACAGCTTCAACAAGAAAACTGAAAAAGCGTCGCTTCTGAAATGCTACAGTGGGAAAAGAAATCCAATATGAATGCCTTAGGCTGATGAACTAACGATCTCCATTTCTCTCAAAAATAGATTATTTTCCTGTTTCGGATATACATACCTACCGAAATATTTTCGATCGTTCACTCATTCACAAAGCAAGCATTTCTTTCTTACATCTTTCATTCAAACAAAAAAAAAATATCCATTCATCGAGTTTCAAAAAAGAAAACATGGTTTCCACAATGGCTTCAAGAAGACAACAGAAAAATCGGTGCTTTTAAGATACTATAGTGAGAAAAAACATCGTCCAAATTGAATTTATCAAAGCATCTCCCTTTCTCTTTACCAAACATTCTTTCAGCAGTTGTTTCATTTTAAAAAAAAAGAGAAAAATCCACTCATTCCTTCAATTTCAGCTTTCTAGAAAAATCTTACACGTCTTCAAATTGACTGTCAGAAAAAAAAAAAATTACAGCTGTCCAAAGCAGGAAAAATTGAAAAAATCCGGTCCGAATAGGGTTACTATTCCCTAAATTTTGCAGGATTACCCATATTGTAAACTTATCGCCAAAATTTTTGTCGCCAAGAAGTGTGCCCTGCTAGGATCCACATCCATATCGCATTAATTTGAAAGATAATGCCGTGCCAGTAATTCACCCTCCAAGACGTGTTCCTCAGGCTTTGAAGCCTAAATTAAAAAGTACCTTAGATAAGTTAGAAAAAGAAGGAATAGTGCCAAAGTTAATAAACCAACTGATTAGGTGCAAAGTTTAGTCATTATAGAAAAACCCAATGGAAATTTGAGATTATGTTTAAACCCTAGAGATTTTAACAAAGTTATCAAAAGAGAGCATTATTGAATTCCTTGTACAGATGATATTAGAAGACTAGAGGGAAGAAAATATTTTCTGTTGTAGATCTGAAAGATGGTTTTTGGCATGTACCTTTAGATGAAGTCAGCTTTGAAATTTGTACATTTAATACACCTTTTGGAAGGTACAAATTCAACAAAATGCCATTTGTGGAATAGTTTCTGCACCTGAGGTATTTAGGAAAAGAAATCAGAAGTTTTTGGAGATATTGAGGGTGCAGAGATTTATTTTGATGACATTATTGTTGCAGGATGTGATGAGGATTCACATGATGTAATTGTCTAAAGTTCTTGAAAGATCCAGATCTTTAAACATAAAGTTTAATCCAGATAAACTACAATATAGGGTGTCAGAGGTAAAATATGTAGGTCATATTATATGTAAATCATGTATAAAACATAATCCAAAACACATTAAAGCAATTGCTGAGGTGCCAACACCGAAATCAAAAACCGAAGTTAGGAGATTGTTAGGCATGATGAATTTTCTTTCAAAATTTATACCCAATGAATCTAAAAAGTACTGCCCCATTAAGAGAAATTATTCATGAAAATGTAGAATTTATAATTGGGGAAAAGAACAAGAATTGTCCTTTGTCATTAAAGAATTGTTAGCTAAAGCTCTAATTTTAAAAGGTTTTTGTGTTAATGATGAAATATTAATACGATGTGATAGCCCAAGAGATGGGCTAGGATCCTGTTGAATCCTAAAAGGTCAACTTGTATCATTTGTCTCTCGCAGTTTAACAAACAGTGAGAAGAATAATGCACATATTGAGAAAGAATTATTGGCAATTGTTTCTCATTTGAGAAAAATCATAATTTTATTTATATGGACGTAAAGTTGCCGTACAGAGCCCTTAATGGCAATTGTTAAGAAACCCATGTATGAAATATCTTCTAGAATGTAAAAAATTATTTTAAAACTATTAAAATATGATTTAGAAATAAATTATGTACCAGGTAGTGAAATGCTTCTCGCTGATACTTTATCACGAGCATTTCCTGTCAGTGAAACTGTGATGGATGATCCTGAAATGCTAAAATTGTGCATACTATTTCAAAACATTTACCCATGTGTGAAAAGAGATTAGCACAATTTAAAAAAGAAACCGAATTAGGTCCAGAATTACAAATACACTGCTGACCACCCTAAATGCAACACCCTGAAGAAGCACGCAAATAACATGAAATTTACAACATGCATTAGCGGAGGTGAGGTATGCAAATGATTAGAATTTCAGCGCAGACACACATCACGCACGCCTATGGCGCCACCTCAAAACGCTATTTAAGGCTTGGAGATTTCGACGATTTCAAGTTCGGCAATTGTGTTTTTCTTGTGGTTTTTTCAAAAAACGATCAGTCTCGTAGAAAACAGCGATCAGCTTTTGATCAAGTATCCGAGTTCGACAAAGAAATGATAGTGGCCTACCGAAATTGTGGATTATCTTTCAGGGAAATCGGTAGTCGTGTTGGACGAAACCAAAAAACTGTAATGCGGATATATGATCGTTGGATGCAGGAGGGTACGACGGACCGACGTGGTCGATCGCATCCACCTCAGTGCACCACTTCACGTGAGGATAGGCAAATTCTGCGCATGGCAGTGATGGATCTCTCAGTCACATCACGAACCATAGCACAGCACATTGAGTCTGTAACGCATCATTCAGTGTATCCGCGTACCATTCGACGCCGTTTACAGCAGAGTGGTCTGTCCGCAAAAAGTCTATTGCTTGGTCTACCCTTGACGTAGAACCACAGACGTCTCCGCCGCCAATGGTGCGATGAAAGAAAGATGTGGGCGGCAAAATGGAATGAAGTTATCTTTACTGACGAGTCACGCATCTGTTTGCAACACGGCGATGGTTGGATTCGAGTCTGGAGAAACCGTGGAGAGAGGATGCTGAACAGCTGCGTTATTCACCGCCACACTGGTCCTGCACCGGGTATTATGGTATGGGGCGGTATTGGATATCACTCTCGCACTCCTCTAGTACGCATTGCCAGTATTTTAAACAGCTCCTTACCTCAGCCATATTTCAACAGAATATTGCGCGACCACACGTGGCACGCATTGTCCAAAGATTCTTCGTCAATCACCAGATTGAATTGCTTCCCTGGCCCGCTCGCTCTCCGTATATTTCGCCGATAGAAAACACGCGGTCCATGGTTGCTCAACGATTGTCCTAGATTACACCCCCAGCTGCCACACCAGATGAACTTTGGCAACGTGTGGAAGCTGCTTGGTCTGCTGTACCCCAAGAACGCATCCAAAGTCTCTTTGAATCGATGCCGAGGCGTGTGGCAGCGGTGATCTCCAACAAGGGCGGCTACTCTGGCTACTGATTCTGGCAGGAACCACACTTCACAGAATTCTATAAATGTAATCATTTGATACTTGGTCAACATGTTATCTACAAAATAAATTTTGTTGTGCTATATTTTGTCTTTCTTGGTGTTGCATTTACGGTGGCCAGCAGGGTAGTTGCTAAATATATCAAAGAAGGCTGGCCTAAATTTTACAAAAATGTTGACAATGGTGTAAAAAGATATAAAATTAAAAATAATATTTACATTCAAGAAGGGTTGTTATTTAGCAATGAAAAAAAAAATTCTGCCTTATAGTTTGAGAAAAGGTATGCTACAGCATATGTATACTAATTCATGAGGCTCATTTTGGTATAGAGATTGTATATCAGGATATGCTACTCAGATATGCTATACTAATTCATGCGGCTCACTTTGGGATAGAGAAATGCAAGAAAAGAGCTAGAGAAATAATGTATTGGCCAGGGATGAACTCCGACATAGAAACATTAGTATCAGAGTGTTTAATATGTAAAAATTTTTTAAAAACAACAGTAAAGAACAATAAAACCTCACACAGTTCCCTATAGACTCTTGAAAGATAGGAGTTGATATAATGGACTTACGTAACATAAATAATTTAGTTGTAATAGACTATTACTCAAAATGGATTGAATTGCTGAACTTGTAAATAAAAGTGAAGATGAGGTAATAATTAAACTTAAAACATTTTTCTCTAGATTTGGTGTTCCAAATATTGTAGTATCAGATAATATACCATTTAATAGTTATGTTTATAAAAAGTTTGCAAATGGTTGGGATTTTAATTATGTATTCATTAATCCTCATTACTCCCCAAGTAATGGAATGGTAGAAAAAGCAGTAGGAGTTGCTAAAAGTATTATAAGAAAGACAAGGGAAGGCAGAAGAGATTATTTGGTAGGTTTAATGGCGTATAAAAATACCCCAATATTAGGTCTTGACTTATCTATGTGGCAGTAAAATTAAAATATTAAGCCAAATAAAATGCAGTACAGTAGAACGTCGCTTATCCGAATCAATTGGGACCGGACACCATTCAGATACGCGATTGTTCGGATAAATGAAAACCGAACGCGATCCATGCAGTATATGAAACCGGACACTATACGAATATTGAAAATCATCCTATGCGGGAAATGTGCTTGAAGAAAAAGCAAAATAGGAGCAAAATGTCGCAATTTTACCTATATTGTGGAAAATCTTGTTTTTCGCTGTACCATCGTACACCTTCGTTTTTCGCTGCAAGGTCTCTAATTCTCTTGATCAACAGTAGTTGAGTAGGACAGCACTCTGATTGTTGTTCGTACCACTCCATAGCTGTCTCTAACGTAGAAAACGCATCAGTATTTGCTACTTTCGTTGTCGTTGTCCTCGTCTTCATCCGTTTCATCGTCGACAGGGTCGGATTCTTCTTGCATGGAAGTTCCAATCTCGTCATCAATTAGCCTTTGAAATCCACAGACTTCTGCATCGCATGCCATCCAGGTTTTTACATCAACAAAACTCAACAAAAGAGCCCGAATAACAACCCCTTTACTTGGAAACAAACTGACATAATATTCCGCGCAGATGTTTACCAAATCACACACAGCTGAAATCCGCCAAATATCCCCCACCTTGGTTTTCCCGTCACTTTTCGCCTCACAGGAAACAGCTGTTGAGCATTGCACTGTTCGAAAACGTATCCGGACTTTGGTTCGGATATTTGACGATCCGGATAATAAACGTTCCGATAAACGACATTCTACTGTAATGGTATTCGTGGAATATTTAACTTATCCTTTCATTGATAGATGCAGTGGCGTAACGTACACCTCCGCATCGTGGGAGGGGGAAGGACTCTAGAAGGCCCAAAGCCTGACAGACGCCAAGTACTTACCTTTTGTAAGATCCGACTATGGATCCAAAACCTGACTTTGCAGAGGGGCCCTAATATCCTCCGTTACGCTACTGGATGATGGAGAAGAAAAAAAATTGATTGAGTTCGTAATCCATTTGTGATAATGGAATTAACTTTGAATGAAGAGGAAAAACTGATTTTTGTCAGCAATAATCGAGATTTAATTTTAAAACATTCAGAATAGACAATTCATTGTAGATTAAAATCTGAGGTGATGATTATTTCATAATAGCCACAAAAAAAAAAACACTTAAAAATATTGTTACAATTTTCTACATCTTATTGGCGTGAATTCGAATTTTCAGCATTAGCAAATATAAAAATGGGGGGAGGTCGAGACTTTTAAAGGTAGATGACGAAATGAGAGAGGCATTTTTACCAGAGCATCATTTTTACGATCAAATATAAGCGAAATTATCAAAAATCTTCAAGCTCAAATTTCACATTAAATGTATTCTTATAATTAATTTGTAATTAATTACTCAATAAACCTTTTGTTGTCTTTGTCGTACATGTTATTTTATTTAACATTGAAAATTATTATCATAAACAATTTTACATAGTGTATTACAGATAAATAAAATTCTTTTAAACTTATTCTATTTTTAGTGAAGCCGCCAAATTTTGAAATTGTTAAAAGTGTACTGCAACAACAACAAAAAAGTTGAGAATCACTGGTCTAAGAATTCACACATAGAATACCTGTGACTGTCTCTAACAAAACTTTAAATCAGAGGCTCCCAAACTTTTTAGTCTCATAGTTGTCCCTTGCCATGCTTTTCGGTTTGCGGTAGACCCCTGCTTAATTAATATTGAATTTTTGCCAATTTATCAACTTAAATGTCTTTTTGACAGCTGGTCTACTACTCCTACTTTAAAAGAATTAAATTTCGAACTGTAATGAAGTATAGAGTTTAAAATTTAAAAATCACATATTAATTGATTAAATTAAAAGTTAATTAATAAATAAAACTGTTAAATAAACTAAACAACAAACAAATTATTTTAATAGGCGGGACGAATCTCTTGCACTACAATATCAAACTTTCAACATTTGGTATCAACCTTGTCTGGTTAAACCTTAAATCTCCTCTGTTAGTACTGTCCAGTTTTCTTTCTTTTTCCTTCCTTCTTTCTATATTTTTGTTTCGAGATTGACTATGTGGATGAAACTCCTTCACACTAGGAAAGCAATGAAAGATTTCCTCACGATATTCCATAAGTCGGGACGAACAGGTTTAACTTTTTAAAGCCAAAATTGCTGGCATCATTTTAAGGTCTTCGTTAGTGCTTATTGTAATGTGACATTTTTTTTCAATATGACCATATAAATTCATTGCCTACTGTGGTAGTTCCATAATCAAAGCATTCTCAAACCTGATTTAAAATTCTGAATAAAAGGTATTTAAATGTTGAACGTAGGTTAAACCGTTCTAACAAAAATTTAGAAAATTCGGGACCTCCAGTATTATACTTCTTTAGCTTAACTCGGGAAAGAAAAGCTGAAATGGTTCTTGTTTTAATAAAATTTATACTGTCATCTTGTAAATTGAAATTAACCTGATTAAATTTAGTTAATATAGTTGTTAAATAGGTAAAATTTGGTTTCCACTTGGTTATAAATTTTCTTTTAAAATTAAAGACACGATCTAGTTTAATGAGAGCCACTATCATAGACCTACTAACACCTCATGGACCCCCAAATTAATTTTTGGCTGACGTAGACCCCTTGAAGGTCGTCATAGA